>BQNB010166989.1:0-14053 GCA_026074375.1 Tanacetum coccineum | reverse complement strand
CTGTGCTACTGACCTGAACAGTGATCTGGGTAATGATCAAAGGCGACTTTCGATACGAAAAGAATTGATTCAAAAACGATAGCAAAACACACGAAACCAGACCCAACACCCACATTCGAAAAGTCCAGACAGATTGTGTAGGATCATCAGATGTCGGAACAGTTAAACGAACTTCTTCGATTGGAGATTCCTCGTCATCATGTTCTTCTTCTTCATAGTTTAGTTTCTTGTTGGTGGTGGTCATCTCCGGTGACTCCATTGCCACACTTCCCATTTTTACTAAACTTTTTTTGTTTTGTTTACATATGGGATATGTTTATGGTGTGTATATATAGAGTGTAGGGTGAGGTTTAAATGATTGATTTATTTTAATGTTATTATTTTAGTGTCAACTGGCTGTATAGATTCCAAGTTTCTTTTCTTCGTTTCCCATTGATTCTCATTAAATAAGAATGATAAGTTTTGTCAACATATTTATAATATAGGCTTGATTTGTTGCTATATATTCGAGTCAAGTAGTAAAAACAGTGTTGGACAGAAAAATGGGCTCGAGTGGGCACGTGCCCTCTTGCGAAAAAAATTGTAATATAAAAATTTTAAAAATATTTTGTTAATTTTGTAATTTGCTTCCGCTACAACTATATTTGTAATATAGTTTTTAAAAATTATTAAAGTATGCATTTTCGACCATAACTTTATGGCTCCTAAAGATGATGGACGTATTTGACAACTCTTCTGGTTTTACTCTCAGTTGTTTTCTAGTATAGTACTAACTACGTTATAATAATCGTTCGTATTTAAAATCCACAAACTCTTACAAAATTTTACTTAGGGCCTGTTTGGCAAAAGCTATTTTAGAGCTTTTTAAGAGCTATTAGCTTTTTGTGTTAAAAATAATCTTTTTCAAATTTAATAGCTCGGTTTAGATAGAAAGGCTACAAGCTTTTAATTTTAATAAACAGCTAAAAAATATACAACTCCAAAATAGAGCGTTCTAAACATTGGAGAGTTGTTAAAAAATTAAATTACCCATATACCCTCTAACTCTATATAAAAATCACGTAGAAACCATCTTCCCCACAACCCTAATTTGCTCTCTTCAACAACTGAAAAAAAAACAGATCATTAAAACTAATTCCAGGTACGTCATCAGCTATATAATAGCATACCTATTTGTATCGTGTATATATACCTGATTTCCTGTTTATAATAGTAGTCATGATTGTTGTGTATGTACATCATTCTCAATAGTTAATTAAAAATACTATTGATTTTTGTTGTGCGTGAGAAGGTAGAAAGGTAGTACGTAACTATGATTATTCTAAGTGCATAATGCTAACCTCTCTAGATATTGGCATACTATTAATGATTGTTCTGTATGTACATCATTCTCAATAGTTAATTAAAAATACTATTATACATGGTACTGGATAATTAATGATTATACAAAGCACTACCTGCACGATGCTTGGACTTGGGACAATGTTAGAACCTTTATAAAAGGAATGGCTAATGAGCATCTTATAAAACAAAACTTGCCAACGTATAAGGGTTAATAGTACTAATGCTTATGTTAATGGTTTGTAGAATAATGGTTTAGTGCACATGATTATCAATGGTTTACATGATTTGTAGTAGGGTTTGCTGGTACTGATGCTTCTGTTAATGAGTTGTATGTTATAGTAAGAATCAAGAAATAAACATGGTTTTTGGTTTAACATCATAAGATTATACAAGGATTTGGAGGTTGGGTAATGTCTCTGTATCAATGGTTTAGTGCACATGTTTATCATTTTCATAATATTTTCTTTATGTTATGACTAATGCTTCTATCTCTTGATTTCCTATTATGAGAATGTGAACTGTAGTTTATCCTTTGTTCTTGATTTCATTTGATTAGTTATAGGTTTTCTATGTTCTTTAGTAGACCATTATTTAATATTGAACTTAGTGTGTGCATTGGTCATGATCTCATTTGATTAGTTATAAGTTTTAGTTTGGGTGTATTGTTTTCTCTATCATGTATTGATATAAAGCGTTGAATAAATTTTTAGATGGCTCCAAATGATAAAAAGGCAAAAAAAGACAAATGGTCAGAAGAGAAAACACTAGCCTTATGTGATTTCTTAAACAAATATATAAACGAACATGGTCGAAATGCCCGGTTCATCTGGGTCAAGCTTCAACCAAAATTTGCAACACTTTATAATCGCACGTTCGCTAGTGAAAAAGCTTTAAAGAATAAGTTTGACGGAATGAAAAGAGACTACAATCTTTGGAAGTCGCTAAAGAATGGCGAAACGGGTCTAGGATGGAATGAAAGTGCACAAAAACTTGATTGTGCAGATGAATTGTGCAGATGAGTGGTGGAAAATGAAAATTAAGGTAAGATAACAATAGTCCTTTTAGAACCTAATACCATATCATTTTTCTTACTATAATCATTTTGGGATCTAATGAGTCACTATTAAATTGCGTAGGAGGACCCGAATTTTAAAAAACTACAAAAAAGCAACCGTCGTTGGAGTTACAATATGTGTGGGATCAACTTTTTGGAGATGCTGTTGCTGGTGGTGGAGATTGTATATCATCCGCAATGAACACAAAGGCTTTCCAGGAGGTACATAATGAGAATGCAGAGGATGAAGATGTTGAGAGTGATGATGATCTAGATGACACTCAAGAGGGTATACAAATGGATAATTTTAAGATAGAAGAATTACAAAATACACAACCTAGTTTCTTTCAAAATTTCATAGATGAAGTCAATCTAGCTGACACAACAACACCATCAAACCAAAATGGTATCCCTAAAAAAGTTCAGAAGCCTACCAAATCAAACACCAAACCAAAAACTATTAATATGAAGCGTACAGGAAGACAATCAGGGGGATCTACATTGCTTAAAGAACATATAACTCAAAGTAAGGCTACTCAACAACGTGTCATACAATACTTGAAGTCAGAAATGTCTAACAGTAATCAAAGTAATAAGTTTAGTATTGAAGCGGTTGTAAGCGTGATTAATCATTTGATAGAAGCAGACCTAATTGTAAAAGGTAGTACGTTGTGGTTGTTCGCAATGGACTTGTTTGAAGATCCCGTAAAGAGAGAAATGTTCATGAGTATGCCAGATGATGAGTCTAGGATGGCATGGTTGCAACATAAGAGAAACAAGAGCACCTAGAGTTTATTTTCTATGTAGTTGACGACTCGTAATGAAAACATTTTTGTTCTTTATTTGATTCTATTGTTTTTGTTTGGATAATTGTTGTGTTCTTGTTTAGTTTAATTTGAGATATGCTTATTGCAAGTATTTTATGGACTTTTTAATGTTCTTTAATTGTAATATTTTTAGAAATTGATTATATATATGTTATTATCTGATTTTTATGTTCTTGAATTGTACAGGATTACCATGGATATTGAAAAAAGGAAGAAGATTAAAAAAACTACACTTTATAGATATTTTACTGGATATGATTAACGACACTGATATAGTTGCTGAGTACTACTTTAAGCATATGTATAAGGAACCATGCATGACATCCCAACAAAAAGGAGAGGATTGGATGAAAGATGTTTTAAATGGTAATTCTATTCGTTGTGTAAATGCATTTAGAATGCATCCACACATTTTCAAGAAATTATGTAGGGAACTACAAGCAAATTACGGATTAAAGTCAAGTGATAAAATGTCCGCTCTTGAAAAGTTAGGGATATTTGTCTACACACTTGCATTGGGAGTGTCTAATAGGGATGTTGGGTTCTGGAGAGACTATTAGTAGAGCATTTCATGATGTTTTAGATGCAATAACTGCTAAAGGTAACGGTTTTGATGGTCTAGCAAGTGATATTATTAGGCCAAAAGATCCAAGTTTCCCTATACCACCTCAAATCATGAATGATAAAAGATACATGCCGTATTTTAAGGTAGTAATTTAATTATGTTAAGTTTACTTATTAAAATGTCAAACATCATATTGTTATCGTTTATATTATTTAATTTGGTTTTAGGACTGCATTGGATGCATTGATGGCACACACATAGGAGCATGTATCCCAGAGGCTCAACAAGTTCGTTATATCGGTAGAAAAGGGATACCTACTTTTAATGTAATGGCAACATGTGATTTTAATATGTGTTTTACATTCATATCGGTTGGTTGGGAAGGATCAGCACACGACACACGCGTCTTTCTTCATGCGATTAACACGCAAGCAATGAACTTCCCAAAACCACCTGAAGGTGACTATACATATGTTTAATATTATTATGTGGTTAAATATACAAGCTATAATATACTAATCATCGTTTTAACCATTTTGACAGGTAAATATTATCACGTTGATAAAGGATATCCAGAAAGAAATGGATATCTTGTTCCGTATTCCAAGATAAGATATCACCAGTATCAGTTTCAAGATGAGCCACCTACTAACATGAAAGAAGCTTTTAATCATTCTCATTCATCTTTGTGAAGCTATATTGAGAGGTCGTTTGGAATTTTAAAGATACGGTGGAAAATACTTGGTGGGATGCCCTGGTTTAGTGTGAAAACTCAAATTGCTGTCATTATGGCCGCATTTGCTTTGCATAACTACATTCGTAATAGTGATGAAGAAGATATGATGTTTACTACGATCGAGCAACATCCAAATTAGATACCACCTAATGAACTTCACGATGTTCGTGGCCATGAAACAAACACTGAAAACGTCTCTCAAGGAACATCTAATGAGATGAAACGAATTTGGGATGATATTGCTGCATCAATATGGAATGCACGTCGTCAGTGACTATTACAATCATGCGTGTTTCAAAGCACCTACGATATTTTTTATTAATATAACTAGTTTATTATTTGTATGCTTTAAATTTGTTTACAATATGTCCTTTTATGTCATTTTACATCATATAATTACAGTAAACAGCTAGTTTACCAAACACTTTTATTGAAAAAAAATACAGCTTGTAGCTCATGTTAACAGCTTTGCAGTTTACAGTTTACAGCTTGCAACTTACAGCATACAACTTACAGCTAGTTTTGCCAAACATACCATTAGTACACTTTTTACCAATCAAACACACAGCCTACAAGAAAATAGACATATAGTGATTGAGGTATCCGTAACATAGAAAAATGTCAATAAATCTAACCTTTTAATGACTCTTTGAGCACCACATCTTATTGGTTTAGAAATTAAGATGTGGCGTATATGAGTCAAGAGTTAAGATCAACATAGACCTATTATTTGTCATAGATCCAATGAATCAATCTCAACCATCTATTTTTTTATCAAAAATAAAAAAACCTACTTTCCACCTCTTTTTTAAAAATAAAATATCTTACAAACGGTAAATCGTCACACGACAAAAAATACACCATCGCGACGAGTATTTTTTTATCTTTCAGTAGACGGGTGACACGATATACTTTCGAGGAACTTTTTTTTGATTTTTTTTTCAGTCACGAATTGCGAAAATCATATATGATTCGTATAACGAATCATATATGATTTCATAAAATCATATATGATTTGTGATTCCGCCGAACTTTTTTTCAATTTTGTTTCACGAATTGCGAAAATCATATATGATTGATTTCAAGGTTATAAATAGCGTGAAGCGTGGCGTAGCGGCATAGCCAAGCCTCAAGCTTTAGCGTGAGGCAAAAAAAAGTTCGTCGAAAGTACATAGTGTCGCCCCTCTATAGAAAGATAATTTAATTCTCGTCGCGATGGTATGTTTTGTTTTGCGTAACGATTAACTGTATGTGAGATATTTAATTTTTAAAAAAAAGTGGAAAATGAGTTTTTTTATTTTTAATAAAAAAAATGATTGGCTAGGATTGATTCATTAGGTCTATGACAAAAATTGGGTCTATATTGAACTTTTGGCTATGAGTCAATTGGGTGATAGTGAAAGAGGGAGGGAAAGTATATGAGTCAATGAGGTATAGGTGAGAAAATTTATGAGCATTTATTATATGGTGCACAATTTATGTAAATAGCGTATCAAATTGTACTTTGCGCACCAACTAGACCAATTTGGTAAACATGACTAATTTGAATATGAAATGGTAAACAACTTATATATTGGGAATGTATTGGTAATTAATTTCTTTTTTAAGTGTCACTAACAATAATTTTGTAGTGACATTATCATATTTGCCCACTAAACTTTTTTTTTCACTTATTTTAATGAGGTATGCTACATCAACAAAAGTTTCACAAAAGAATTTTTCACAAATTATTACGGAGTAGTTCTCAACATGAGGTGCACAAATTATTACCTTGGCTCCTTGATTGTGAACATGAGGCGCACAAATTATTACGGAGTAGTTCTCAACGATACTAAAGCCCATGACATACGCAACCATCCTTAAGTTCACTAGACCTTAAAAATAAACAATTCGTAACACATTAAGATCGGAAAAGGCCAACTGGACAACCTACGTTAGTTTTGAGTTACAATTACACAAGTTGAATGTGTGATTGAGTTTGTTTAAACTTAGATATAAATCTAAATTCAGTACCATATCAAGTTTGTAATAAATAAATAAATAAACTGCCCAAACCCAAAGGATAAGAAGAACCCACTCTTTCATTTGCCTTTTCTTCCAAGTCTTTTCTCCCCCTTTATAATCTAAGCCAAATCCTTTTTGGGTTTTGATTTTTGAACATTTTATAAGATCACAAAAAAAAAAAACAAATTTGAAAAAAAAGTGAGGATGGAAATGATGTATTATCCACTTGGAAGGTCTTCTTATGAAGATTCTTTGAAGGTTATTGAAGCTGATATACAACATGCTAATGCTTTGTAAGTTGTTTTTTCATATGGGTATTTTTTTTTTTTGATTTTAGGAGTTGAAACTTATAAAGTTTATATTTTTAGCTGTTTTTGTCATATGGGTATTTGTTACTTTTTTTTTAGGGGTTGAAACTTAAAAAGTTTATATCTTTAGCATTTTTTTGCATATGGGTAGTTGTTATTTTATCATTTTAGGGGTTAAAACTTATGAAGTTTGTATTTTTAGCTGTTTTTGTCATATGGGTAGTTGTTAATTTTTGATTTTGAGGCTAGAAACTACAAGTTATGTGTCTAGGCATTTTTTTCATATGGTTATCTGTTATTTTTCAGTTTTAGGGAGGTTTTTGTGTCTTTGGGTTGTTGGAAACTTGAAAGTTAGTTCTTTTGTTGTTTTAACATATGGTGTTTGTTATTTATTGGATTTTTGTATTAAATGTGTGTTTTAAGGTGTTAGAATTAGGTTTATGGGTTATTGCTTGATGTTTGTTTCTTAAAGGGCAATTTTTAGTAAGAATATAAAGCCTAAAAACTTTGCTATATGAAAGGATCAGGAATTTTAAAACACCAATTTATCAAATTACTTGAATATATTGTTATTTTACGGATTTATGTGTTGTTTTAAGATGTGGTTTTTAGTTTGTGCTTCGATTATGTTTGATTTCTTTAATATTTTTACATATGAAAAATATTGTCCAGTAAGGCTATTTGGAAATATTTAGGGGAATTGAAAAGCATTAACCACGATTCTTGAAATTTTGCTCTTATGCTATAATGCGATGCAAGTTTATTTTTTTTTAGTTCTATGTTCAATGGCATTGATCTTCTTCCTTATTCAAGGGGTTTGTGTTGTGTTTTAAGGTGTATTGAATTCTTTAACTTATAGCATAAATTCAAGATGAAAGATTTGCTTTTTGGGAAGTTTAGAATATCGAAAACCAGCAAGTTATTTCATCCTATTCCTGAAATTTAGTTCTTAAGCGTAGAATCTTGGAGAAGAAGATGATCAAATAAACTGCTTTTCGAGGCAAATTTTGGTCCAAGTTGTTGGCTTACGAAAAGGATTGCTTTCAGCCTAGTGCGAAGATTAGGGCTTTAAATTACTATCAACTCTTGAACACCTATTTCGTTGTGATTCCTTTTGACTATTACCGTATTTGGTTTTGATGCAGCAGACAACCTTTTTAATATGTGAAGAAAGATGGAAAATAGAATAAGAATAGTCTTTTTTAAAAGGCTACAATTCCCCCTAAAAAAGCAAATTACTTGTGTGCTTTCTGAGAATAGTGGTCGTTATGCAACAAAATGCCAATGTTGATGATCTGAAAGTGTAATGTTGTCTTTGCATTTCCAGCTCGTTTAAAATGGAATGTCAAGTATGATGGTTTGAAAAGTCAATCATTCAAGTTTCAATGAATAGTAACCCACCTGTATAAAAATTTATTGAAATATAAATATTTTGCGACAAAATGAATTTCTGCTTCACAAATGAAAGTGATACCTTTTTGACTCTTAAAAGTCATTATTTCATTTATTAATGTTGGTGCTTTCATATGGTTGGAGGTTGAACTAGTTTCCTGTACCTGAACGATATAGTTAATGTAGAATTCTCATGTTAAGTGATACTTTTTTGACTCTTAAAAGTCAACCTTTGACATATTTTCATTCATGAACGAATACTGTTAACTGTCATATTCTGATTTCTATTTCCATTTAATACTGTATTTGCAGGGCTGCTGCCATTCCTAGAGCCAAAGATGGTGCACGATTTCAAATGAAATTAGTTCACGATCAATTGACACCGCTTATTATGTTCTTGCTCCAATGGATCGATTCTTCTTGCTCATGTCTCCTGCCTAGATACTTGAATCTTTTCCATGTTATCGTCTATAAGGTTAGTTCTTTGAATTTGCTCACTCATTTGGTTAGAAAGTTCGTATGCAACATATGTCAGTACAAACAAAGTTCGTTTTCTTAGATATGAAGATCTGACTAGGTATCTATCTTTCTGTATAGGTATATACTGATGGAAGACCGAAGATTTCTAGGCATGTAAGAAAGGCAACCGTGAATGACTTTTATGGTTAGTCATCTTATATCTCTTAAGAGGTTTCCGTTGACTTATAATTCGGCTAAGTCATGATTTAGGTCGTGTTTTATCTCAAACATGTTGAACTGGTCAAATAAACTTCTTTATCAAGAAGCCTAGAAGGGGAACAATTCAAACCGGTCAAACTGTTTTTAGTCACACATCATTTTATATAAAAAAAAGTTGTGTTTTCTTATTATTATTTCTAGTAGAACTCAAAATTTGACACCAAAAAAAAAATGTGTACGGGTCAAATCAACCTGACCCATCTCACTTTGGTCCGTACTGGAAACACCTATATAGACCCAAACCCATTTTGACTTGTTAAGCAACCCATCCCATCCATCTTGCCACCTCTACACACAAGCTCTTTGCTCGTTATGTGTGTGTGATTGATGTATCTTTTTTGCTTCGTAATCTGCAAGCTAAAGGCTTTGTACACTCAAGATAGGACTAACATCCCATTAACTAATTTGGTTAAATTCAATCTGCGCAGCCGTGATACTTCCATCTCTTAGAAGGCTACATTACGACTTAGTGGAGCTAGATACCGGGCGTAAAGAAGAGAGTTCAGAATTGGCAATTTCCAACCAAATGAAAATGGAAAAGAAAGATAGTTTCACTAATATCGATTTGGAAAGAGAAGATGAATGTGGGATTTGTTTAGAACCTTGCACCAAGATAGTCTTGCCTAATTGCTGCCATGCAATGTGCATCAACTGTTACCACGATTGGTAATATACTGAACCTTGCGCATCACTTAGTTTTACAGTACATCACAATGACGCTTAGACACTAATCTTGCCTTTTTCTGAATTTTCAGGAACTCAAGATCAGCATCATGCCCATTTTGTCGGGGTAACATAAAGAGAGTAATGTCACGAGATTTATGGGTTCTTACATGCAATGATGAAGTAATAGATGCGGATCTTGTTTCAAAAGAGGATTTGGTGCGTTTTTATCTGTACATCAACAATCTCCCTAAAGATTCGCCAGATGCCCTTTTCTTTATGTTTTATGAGTATTTAATATAAGGCGAATAAAGTAGAAAATTTGTTGTATAGTGAGTCACAATCGAAAAGACAACAAAAAAAGCCGACCCTTAAATGTAAATAGTGGTCGGCTGTAATTGTTAGTATATTTCCTTCAAATTGTTACATGATAATAAATCATTAACGTGTTTATTACTAGTATTACTTTACTCTACTCTATATCCTGGAACAAGTTACCTTAGCCCTCTGAATTCAGTATCCGGGGCAACATATTGTACTATGACGTTTAAAATCATGAAGGGGCTCTACTTAGGAACATTGTTTTTCATGAGTTCTTCAAATGGTGGTTGACAACATCCGTGGTTTATATATTGATCTGTCATGTGTTCATTCATGGACTCGGTTGGATGAATCCCGTCCCAACTGATGTATTGGCTTGGATCATCGCATATTGAAGTACCTGAAGAACCGCACAATGACTCAAGATTGAAGTTCATGTCGTTTTGTGGCCCTGAAGCTCCACAACAAGTTTTATGAGTTTCTGTAATTTTGTATTTTTGTGGATTGTTCACGATGGCGTAGTATGCTTTCCAAGAATCTGCGTATATAATTGTAACATCTGGGTGCATTTTTCGGTATATTTCTAATTTGGCTTTTAGGATTTCGTTGTGGACTACAACGGCTGCGTTTACAATAGTTGAACATCCTGATCTGTCACGAATGCTTATTGGAGTTAAGGAGATGTCCATAGGAAGACAACCGACAGGTGGTAAACCTTGGACAACTATGTTCTTTGCTCCGGCTTTTATCAACACCTGTTCTTCAAAAGACATGTTAGAAATTGGCTAATAACGCTCATCAAGGGTACGTCTAAAAATATCACAATTCTGCATTTCATTTTACTAATTTTTCTGTTTGACAATCTGTCAATATTTTTGGCGGGGAAAGGAATTTGCAAAACTTACTTTAACGAGTTCCGTTACATATGCAACCGATGACTTGGCTATAGCACGAAGAGGAATTGTAGATCCAACTGCGCGTGAATAATCATTGAGTCCAATTTCCCCTACCCAAAATAAAGCGGTTTTCAGTTTATCTGAACACGCTTTTTCATCCAGCCCCTTGCATAGGTGTTCAGTTTGATACTTCTTGTACCAATCCAATTGGGTCCATACACCTAAGGGAGTGCCTTTCTGTAGAAAAACTCGTGCAAGCTTAGACAAAAGGTCACGAGCTAGAGTTGTGGATCCAGCAATAGCGAAGTTTACACCATTAGTAAAGTTAGATGAGGTTGATTGGTAGGGAGGTAAGACCGGCAAGCCTAGGGAGTCTGTAATAAAATCAATAACTAGGCGCCCATCAGATAATCGGTTAGAGGCATAAGGTGAGCTTAAAGAACCCATGAATGATAAAACGAGACTGCCCAAGTATTTAGCATTTCCAGTGTCTGTGTACGAATCTCCAAAAGCAAAGAGTGCTGTGAAACGGCCTTTAAAGCGAGCGTGAAATGTAGTTGGTTTTTGTGGCTCTTCTGGAGGTTCGTGCGGTGGAACTATTTTGGGGTCTTCTGGCGGAGTTGGTTGGCTTGGTGGTGGTTTTGGTGTCGGCTCACTTGGTGGAGGTGTTTGGATCGGTGGAGGTTTTGGTTTCGGGTCATTTGGTGGAGGTTTTGGTTTCGGGTCATTTGGTGGAGAGCTGGGGACCGGTGGAGGTGGAGATTTAGGGACCGGTGATGGAGGTGGAGACTTAGGGACCGGTGATGGAGGTGGAGACTTGGGGACCGGTGATGGAGGTGGAGACTTGGGGACCGGTGATGGAGGTGGAGACTTGGGGACCGGTGATGGAGGTGGAGACTTAGGGACCGGTGATGGGGGTGGAGATTTAGGGACCGGTGACGGGGGTGGAGATTTAGGGACCGGTGGAGGCTTCTCGCTAGGTGGAGGCTTAGGGACAGGTGGAGGTTTCTCGCTCGGTGGAGGTTTATGATGCCCATCGTGTGGAGGTTTATTATGCCCATCGTGTGGAGGTACACATTCGGGTGGCAAATGTGCCAGTGCCGGAAAAACTAAGAAAAACACAAAAAGAACCACTAGAGGAAAAGATAAATATCTAAATTTCGTCATTCTAAGTTTGCGTAGATTAAATCTAAAGCTTGAAATTAATCTTTAGATCATGAAATCTTGATATGTTATATATAGTAGCTACTTTCTTGCTTTTAGGAACAAGAAGGGTCAAAAATGATTTGAAAATCGATTGATTATTAACGACTTTACAAACGAATGGTGAGCGATTCATGATACTGTTTGATCGTAAATGTAGGACGATGAAGAGATTTCTAATTCTAGTAATGGGCGATTCTCGTTTCCTAGATACGTGGACAACTATTTTGGTTTGAATTTGTATGCGCTAGTAAATTTTCGAACTAGTTTTTCTATGCTAACGGTTAATTCTTGCAAATGGGTTTAACCCATCTTTCAGCTTTTACTCGTCAGAATTTCTCTTGATTGATAGCATTTTATCAGCAAAAATAAGCATCACATAACTCTACCAAGTTAAATGCATAAACTAGAAACCCATATATGTATCATTCTTATTTCGAGTACATAAAGTATCGTGCTGAATGGACTCAAAGGCAACTAACAAACAATCAAAAACGACTTTTGCTGTACAGTGTGTCGCAAGCTTACACGAACGTGAAGCCCATCGTAGCTAAAATAAGATTCACAACTTCATCCGGTGGCACCGAAAGTGACAGGTAATTCATTGTGTCGTTGATTGTTAATCAACTCCCTAACAACAAAAACGGTCATTTGTTCAAGATGAGAATGCATGCAGATTGTATAGCATGAAGCTCAGCGGCCAAAACTCATGAAAACAAACTAATAACGACCGCATAAATCACGAGAAATGACATTGATACTATACCGACATTCAAAGTATTGAACAAGCTTATATACATGACATCTAAAACCATCTCCAAGATGTTTTATTAGTAAGGTGTTTCAAATATTTTAGAAGAAACAGAATTCAAACATCGCTTAAAATCTCTTAGGATGACTACAGGAAAGTCTGAAGACACCCTCGAAAACACACGTTAAATCATGTACATCAGAGTTGCAATGGCTCGACTTTCTCGGGTAACTTTAAAAGAAGTATAAAAGATACATAGGCAATGTTGTTAGACAATGTTGTATCAGACACCTAGTCGGCCGCCATGAGCCGTTGCCTCGATACACCCCGTCAAAACTCTTTATTTTCCCTTATCTTTTTTTTCCCTATCGATTGTGGTTGTTAACCACCGGTGTTTAATTCCTCCTCTTTCACTTCTTCCTTATTTAACCTATTCTTAGCCACAAGAATTTGTTCTTGTTTCCAATAGTCAAAATAAAAATGACAATTAAGGTTTTGTTTGGTTTCATCAACTGTTACATATCTTGAATTGTGTTTAGCTTAGCCGTCTCATCTTTAAAAAAAAATCCGGTTTTATTATTTTGTTATCTCAATCAAAATATTGTCTATTATTATCTCCTTATTAAAAAAATAATAAGAAAAAAACAATGTTATCAAGTGTTATCAGCTTCAGATCGCTATCAACAACATCCACCTTGAAGACCTTGAAGACCTCGAAGACTTGCCTACACCTGTTATCGAACATCTTCATCAAGAACCGGTTTCTAGCTTTAGTGTTTTAAGTTTTATCTCCGTTCCGAGCTTTCGCGATTTCGCCGCTCGGACCCCGAGAAAGTATTAGATACGTAGTACAGTAATAAATAATAGGCCCAAGCCCGGTTTGTGAGTTATGGGTCCATTAAGGTTTATGATTAGGTTTTCATGTATCTTATCATTATAAATAGTTATCAATAAAGTCATAATACCCACGAGGTTTTTTATCTTTCTAACAAATGTCATTTCTCCAAAAGATAAAAAGACTATTTTGAGAGAGACATAGGCAATTTTTGCTTTTTTTAGATGTAATATCTTAATTTGACTCATTCAGAAAATGCAATTACATCGTTTATTCTTTCTTTCTTTTATATGATCATTAGGATGCAGCGAGAAGTTATAGGCCTCTTATTGAACTAAATATGAAGGGAGTGTCTTGACATCTTTAATGTCTTTTTTTATTCTTCATTTTTTTCTTACCTTTTTGTTTGTTTTATT
>BQNB010166987.1:3461-14053 GCA_026074375.1 Tanacetum coccineum | reverse complement strand
TTAACTTAAAACCTATTTTAACCCTTAAACCCAAAACGGTGTTCAACATGCACAATCAAATTAAGCAATAAAGTAAACACATGCTTGAAAACATAATATTATATATAGCCTAGACCAAATCCTATAATTTTGTCCGTGAGCCAACACGAACACAATAGCCATCTAGGGTTTCTCTAACGCTCCCACTTAACTTATGATCTTATATCTTAGTTAAGCATAACGTAAGCTCGTGCCAATCTCGTTCCTTGCATCAATCCTTTATCTCCATCTTGTTAAATTTATAAATTAAAAGTACAATCCTATTCTAATACTTACAACTAAATTAAATACACACGAAAACTAAATACAAATTACAACTTTGGCTTCGTGAATGAAAACCTAGATGCCTTCACTAGGGCATAAAAACAAATTATCAAATAATTAAATCATGATAAAAAAATATGGGAATGATGAGGTATGCACAACCGTAATAACAATTATTATTCTACTATTAGCTTACTCATGATCAATTTTGCATGAGGTTGATCATGATATAAACATAAAATTAAAGCAAATAATTTTGACAAGTTAATCCAATAAATTAAATACAATATTTAATACTCCATCTATTATTACGATCATGTATATGCATATCTGACATTTCTATTGCTACATCCATCAAACAAATACAAATCAGAATAAACAAGAATTATGATAAGTTTTTGCAACATCTATTAATGCGTTATAAAATTAGATCTACATATCTATCAACAAACTACATCTAACAAGATTCGGATCTGACACAATAACCATAACACACTCATGTTAAAAACAGATCATGATAGTCATAAAAACGCATAAGTGGCTCTGATACCACTGTAGGAAAACGTAAGGGGCAATTTTAATATTATTAACAATCAAACATAAACATGCAATGGAAGAATAAAACCCTTAAAACAATTTTCCGAGAGCCAGCGATCCATGTGTGTTTTATGACTAATCAAAACAAACACAACAATTTCATACCTTGTTTGGATTGGGAGACCAGAGATCTAGAGTCCAAAGTAGAACCCTTCATGGTTGTACACACTGGCCCTCATGCAACCACAACAGATGTGCTAGCCATTAGTCATCTACACGTATAATCGGATTATAAGAAAACAAACAAACTCTCGTTTGTTGTTGGTGTTGAGCCGCAGCCGAAACAAGGAGCAGTGAGAGAGAACATCGTTTTGATTTTTTGAATAAACAGATAATGAATGTAATAATGACTTGTATTTATAGACTTATTAGATAAGTATCAAAATCAAATCAAGATACTTATCAAATAAATAACTATAAGATTTATTATTAATTACAAGATAATATATTATACAAAATAATATCTTATCCACAATTAAACCAAATACCAAAATCCTAGCCCGATCCCTCAAGGGGATGGCCACCGTGCGTGGGACCCACTAGGTGGTGCTCACGTGTTTGGGCTCCAGCCTAAACTCACTCTCTTCCATTGTAATTAAGTCCAACTTAATTAAGCCTGATTCGTTTAACTGACCATCTATATATTTACAATAAATATATAAAGTTGTGATATCAAGCTATAGCGTGTGATCTCAATAAATCATATATTACCGGCAATATTAATCTCACTTAATATGCACATAAATCTTAAGGGTTTTTCGTAAACACTCTTTATCCGGATTCTATGATTAATTTATAATAAGAATTTACAAACTTTAAAAATACCTGTAGTGTTCTTTAGGTTTTTAACTATCACTACAAGAAAAACCACCTATAGTGACAGAACAATTTTTGTCACTAACAGTATTAAAAGTCGTCACTAAGTCGGTTAGTGACTAAAACTAAAGTCGTCACCAGTCGTCACTATAGCTCCGTCACTAAATCAGTTAGAGACGAAACTAGAATTTGTCACAGATTAGTGACGAAAATAGTCGTCACTTACGGGTTAGAGTGACGACTGCTACAAAACTATGAGTGACGAATATTTCGTCACTATTTCTTCAGTTTAGAGACCAAATTAGTCGTCACTATGAAGGTCAACAAGTGACGAAATAAGTGGTCACTCATGGGTCAAATACAAACCGCCTAAAACCTGCTAATGACCGAAAGTACTCTTTCATCAAAGTTCAAAAATAAAAGTCCATAAGAAGAACAAGAACTGGATATTCTTTCACCAGAAATGAAAATCCATTACATTGATTTCTATTAACATAGAACATATCGTTATAGTAAGAATACAGTACGAACAATAGAGTGAAAAAAACACACAAACATAACGCGCAAACATGTCATAATTGTGTAGAAAATCTCATGCACGTAATATTTTTCATGCCTACAATCTTTCTAACATCCATAAGCTATTCACTTTTCTCTTATTTGATGGTGAAAAAGTCCTTGTGGTCTTCATATTTCTCCCTGAAAAAAAAGATAATCAAAATCGTCATTTCAGCCCGGTTAAAGTCGAACAATAGAGGGGAAATTTCAACCCGTATGTATGAAAATGGGTAAAAAAAGGTATAAGTGAGTGTGCTCTAATTAACCTTTTTGTCCATAGGGATGATGTATTTAAATTAATCATAATTCAACCCAAATATCTCAAGCATCATTTCCTCTCTGTTGATCTAATCAACTATTGATGCTACTATTATGTTATTGCATAAAAGTCAGTTCAAATGATACCCAAATATATTGTGCTATGGCGGCGTCTCAGGGCACACTACTTACAGTTTTGTTTGGTTTATAAATCTCTTCTAAGAGCAGACCTATGGTATATGATAAATTGCAGGAGACGAATAAGAATTTAGGCACACAAAGCTGACTTATGAGCTACCAAAGTTATAAGAACATTTTACCACCCGTCTAATCATAATCAGGGCATACCCTGTAACAAGAACGCATTACAACAAAATGCAGTTGTGCATTATGATCTAAATTTCTATGTAGAACAGTTCCACAGGATGATAAATGGACCGAGATGTTAGTTAAGGGTTTGGATGCTGACAGCAAGCTTCATGAGTCTTGTGTGAACAATAAGTACTAAGGAAGCAAGAAAAAGGAGGACTAACACGTGGGTCTCTACGATCACTTACATCAGATAAAGTGTGGCACGAAGCTTAACTTCTTATGCAATAAAAAAACACTAATACAGAGAAACAAATAACAGGATTCTCACGACATTGACGTATCATGTAAACTTTATGATAGGACCTAACATGTTCCTAATCCAAGTGAATGCGAAACAAGTTTAAATAGATTTAGAAAGAAGTCAGATTTCGAGCAAGCTTATTTTTATGACCAGTTATGCTAAACTAACTATGGCAGTTCGGTTCCAACTTAAAACACAGCAAGGACAAGCACGTAAGTACCGAATATAAAATGACTTTAATATAAAATAAGAACTTACACGTGTTTGAAACTGTTGTAGCAATTGAGCCATCTTTTTCATCTCTTCTAACAAGTAATCCACTTTCTGGTTAGCAGCTTTATTCTTCTCCTTCAGGGCCTTTAACTCTGATCTTAAGTTTACAGTTTCTAAGATTTGCTTAGTAGATGCAGAACGTCCTTTTATGTGTCCAGGAAGATGACCAAGCTTTTTCAAACATATCTCTACCGATGTGCATGACGAAGTGGCTTCCTCAGCTTATAAATCATTCTGCATCATTATATATCTTATAAGTTCTACCACATATGATTTATAACTTTAATATTTATGCAAACCAGACATGTAATTTAAAATTACCCAAATGGTATCGACCTCCTCATTGATCATTCCATTCAACTTTTTTGAGTAATGTGCCATAAAGAATGCACATAAAGAAGAAATATTGATTTTTGTATTTAATGAACTCACCTCATCAACTCGTCTTGCAAGTGAGCGTGTGCCAACTGTGGGTGGAACTAAATTCTTTGATCGATTTTTCTTATCTTTACCGCTTATTTTCTGCAACGTTTAATTAAGTGATATTATCGTAATCAGAAATCATAAAATTAAAAAAGAGAGAAAGAAAGATTACACGTGTATAGAGAAATAAGGTACCTGGAAATCCTCGCTTGCAAATCTTTCACATAACAACACCCAGTCAGAAACTTCTATACCTTTTGGCGGATGTGTCATTGCCTCATCCATTGTCTCGTATTCTTTATAAGGAAGGTGCAACTTGTATTGGTGATTTCTGTGTTGGTAACCCAGCTGTGATGACATAGCACTCCTCATCCGTGTACACTTGAAGTCAAAGTCAGAGTTTTCCTGGAATCACAATGTATGTCAGTAATTGCTGTTAAAAGACAACATATAAAAAAGCTGTAAATATCACAGAATTCGAATTATATGGAGTGTCTCATCCGTATGAATGAGGAGTTTAAAACATAGTCACATGGAACGTGGTACGCTCCGGTACGGGATCGCGAAACGGGAACACGATTCGCGGGGTCCTTAAAATTTGGTACGAGCGGGGGTAGGCTCATTTCGGTACGTTCCGGTTCGCTTTGGTTCGATGTATCATATAATTTGGTACGATGTATCCAATTTGGTATACTGTACCATATTATACTTATATAGATATATAAGATTTAAATAGTTAATTATATATTCTATATACATATTTACAAACTTTTATTAATATTATTATTATATTTTCAATTATGTTTATACAAATGTTGCAAAAATTACATTGTGTATGCATTTAATTATAAATTTGAGTAAAGTCCAGTAGTCCACTAATATTAGTTAATATGTAGATTATATTCTTGAGTCAAATTGAATTATATTAGTTGGCCCATTTGTGTGACTAGCTAAGTGGGTCTGAAGACTAAGTTATATTTATAAATAAATGCTCTTTGATTATCTCATGTGATGTGCTTGCCTCAACCTTAACGCTTGGTGGCAAATCAGCCTTGATCAATATATGAAGTTGCTCATTTAAGTGCTCATAGCCCGGTCTTCCTCTTTGTTTATCTTCCTATAAATAACATAAGATACATAATCAAATATTAGATTCGAAAACCACATGAAATCAGATACTATAAATCTTTATGTTATAGAATTGTAGAACCTTATCAGGATCCTTGATTGACCCTTTTCCGCATATATACGTTTTAGTGAATTGCCTCTAGGTCCCAGAAGCCGGCCAACAAAGTTAAACTAAAATCCAAAAAGAATATGTCATCTTAATAAATAAGATTCACTTCACTGTGTATGAACTAGGACTACTTGGAGCTCCTTGATAGTCCATTGCTATTCCGGGGGTACCACTTGACCTCTGCCATAACACACGATTCATCACGAGCGTACTATCGTAATTATAAGTGCACATCTTGTTTTAGTGTTGTTTAAATATGTATACCTCTTGTGGAAAACCACTCCAGCCAGTAAGACTTGCAGAAGCCATGCGGCTCGCGCTTCTATGTCGCAGCCCGTCAAGCTCATTGAACCCTTGGCTTGACAATATAGCAGAAACCCGCAGGATTTCTATAAAAGAAAGGAAGTGTAGCTTATGACCAAAAGAAAAGAATGTTTCTTTGAATTTAAATAAACAAAATGAACGGGTCGGGTAACGGGTCAAAATACGTTCAGTTCAAAAAGAGTATTTTTAGCAAGATTTCTATACTCGGTTATAATGGTATGTCAAAAAGTTCTATAGTTTTGAAATTCGGACTATGATTGATATACAATATTGCGTTAAAATGAAAAACTCACCATCCTCCCAGAAGTAAATATCAATGCTATAGTTTTTGGGTCTCTAATTCTCATAATAACAGCAGCAAAACGCTGCAGTACACAAAAAAAGAACAATCATATATACGGATGTCATTAACGGGAGGAAGGATTATCGATATTAATATCAATCTTCCATCAATGAAACATTGCATAGGTAGTTTCACTGTTGCATTTGAATTATTGCTTAATATCATGAATTCGTATTTCAATGACTACAGCCTGAATTTCCTCCTAATTGACTACGGTTATGGCAACAACCGCATAACATTTAAGATGATAAATAGATTTGATATATAGACCAGCATACCTTTGGGTTATATTCTGCATTTCGAGCGTGTAACGCGATGGCCTGCAAATCCAATTTGCACTCCAGATTGACAGAAGACACTATATTTCTACAAGTGTAAAAGCACTCCAGATTGACAGAAGACACTATATTTCTACAAGTGTAAAAGCATCCGCATATGATCAGAACATATTTAAACTCCAAAAACGTATTCGTCTAGTAAGCATCGAGTTTTATAGATATCACAAGTGCAACAAACAAAAGGCTAAAACATAATAAGTGGTTAAACTACATTAACTGTAGATTTCAAGATTCAAAGATATTTGCTCTGTAATGAAATGTGATGACATAAAACTTGCGTAAGCAACTGTTATTTCAAAACCAAAATGCAATTACTACTTGCGGCACTTTCAAAGTGATTAGTATCATCATAATGCATTGCTTTACAAGTGAGTTTCTACTTTCTAGTGTTTTAACTATAATAAGAAAACAATGTTATCATCTAGTTATTTCAAATAGTCGGTTTGTATGCAGTTGCAACAGAACGTAATCCAATAATTTCATTAGTTAGATAATTTGTTAACATAATCAAAGCTTGCAACCACTCAATCATGTAATTACCGATTATCACAATCACAGAAAGCCAAACACCGTAATGGCATAAACTTACTGAATAGTAGCGACAATTCGATACAAACTCGAATATCATATAAAGTACTTTAAAAGTCGTGTCGCCTTATACATTACACCTTATAATAACTAATTTTTACTACATTCAAATGAGCCACTTATGCTTCTAATTAATCCCTACTTAATGCTTTTTGAGCACTTCAAAAATGCACTTTTAGTACATGATTATATCCACATTAGGCTGCCGAACTCGTACACAAACAATGAAGAAAACATTCCCAAGCATCAATATTTGTATCACATATAATAACAGCTTGAACACCTTTTAAAAATATGTATGCACTAATATAAACCGCCAACGAGGGGGCCTAGTGGTCAGGCACCCTCAAGTTCAAAACAACCTGAACCTCAATAGGTACACCTTTTTAGAATTTAATGAATTAATAAGTTATAGAATGTCTTACTTCATACTGCTTCAATGATTAACTATAATACACAACTAGCTAATGAATCTGGTTAACCATTTACTACGTAATAGTTTTCATTACACTGGAACACTAATCAGAAGAAAACAAATTATTACCATTTAATAGCTTTTGTACCTTAAGTATACGAGCACCTCCACAAGCACAAGCCAATACAAGATGTGAACTTACAACTTCGTTATAAATCGGCTGACGATGTGGAAAATCCCGGCAGCTAACAACCGTTAACGAGATGGAATCACTTAACCGCAACTTCAAATCCGAAACCTAAGTCCACCTGAAAGCACATCGATCCAGTCAACACATAATGTTTTCTTTGAAGCATTTCATCAAACACTTGGGCCACAACTACTAATGCTTTCACTGAAGCATTTTATCAAACACTTGCCGCACACACACAAAATGCACACGTAATAAACAAACATTGCTTAAATCATTTTATTAAACCAATATCAAAATCACAATAAAATGAGATTTATATATGATAATCAAGCTATATAACAATTATGAAACCTAATTGATGAAGATACCTTTTCGATTGAGAAGGTTGGTTAAGTGTCGCGGTGAAGCAGCCGGTGTATGCGGCAGTTGGTGGTGGAAGTTGCCGTTGGGTTTACTGGTGCCGCATAGATTAGGGTTATAGTCATTGTGAATCGCATATTTAAATGGATTTTGAAAATAGGATTTGGGCGTTGATTTGGGGATTTGGAGATTCACATATTTAACTTGGATAATATCAGGTGGGGTGGATTTGAGTAAATGATGCGACTGATACAGATTCTGAAAATGAAATTTATGGGATAAATTTTTTTAATCGGAATTTGAGAGTAAAATTTTTATTTACATGTAAAAAGTAATGTATTTTTTATACAAATTACTTTTTTTCATGTTTGATATTAATCTAAGTTAATTTTTTATACATTAATGAAAAATAATAATATATTCGATAGCTTATGTTTCAAATAATATGTTTAGGGGAGAATTGCACCAAAGAAGAGTTAAATATTTGCATGTTTTTATATAATACAAGTTTCATCCGTACACTGCGGGAAAGTTTACAAATTTTAGATAAATATACAATATGCAAGTTTTAGTAAGTATATATATATAATTGCTTTTATTTTAATTAACAATGTGGTAAATGGTGACGAAAAATTCTCGTCACTACTTTAGATCAAAATATTCAAAATTACGTATAATGTAATTTAGTGACTACATAGTGACCATTTATAAGTTTCGTCACTGCCTTTTTATCAGTGACGTAAAATAATGACCATAAATTATATCGTCACTGAATAGTGACCAAAAAAGAAAGTCGTCACTCAATTTTTGTCACTAAAGCCCCTTTTTCTTGTAATGTAATAACATTGTATTGTATGTAGAATGTTTATAAATTTTTTGCTAATATATGGTCCTTTGGCATAATGGAGCTTGCTCACGGGCATGCTCCTTTCTCCAAGTATCCTCCAATGAAGGTCTTGTTTTTTTTAATTTGATGTCCATGCTTGTGCAAAAGAAAATGCCGGTGAAAGGGAACTTTCTCATCAACCGGATGGAGTATGCCAATAGTCTTTAAATGATGTGTATATATTATTTGCTCCATTTTTGTTTTAGAATGATATTTAGCATATTGCAGGAAGGATATGCTCCAATTGTCAACACTACTGCTTCATCTTATGGGTATGTCAACTTTAGCTTAATCACACCATTTTCTTACAACATATAATTGTTCCTATAGGGCGTTTTATGATACACATATGTATATACTTGAAGTTTCTCATCAATTGCCATATGCACCTTCTATAGAATTCTTATTTACATCTTCTATTTCTAGGAATTTTAAGCAGAAAGTAAATTGCATAAATCGCCCTTAAAGTTTAGTCTCACATCAGCAAATGTCTTTGCTACAACATCAGAGAGAGAACGTCAGGAGGTAAATAATGATATTTTATATTCAAAAGATTATTCAGTTGCACGCTTTCTGTTATAATGTGCTATATTTGTTACAACTCATATAGATATCAAGGGCTTGCTCCAGAAAAAGAATTCGTCGCTAGGGGACTACAAACTACAATTTTCACTAATTCTGATGTATTTGCAATGATTTCCCGTGTGAACATGGTAAGCCACTACTTTAATTGCTTATATTTTCATGTTTGTATATTCTGATTTTTGAGCAATGTTATGTGATTGTTTAGGCTCGTGCGGTCATGGCTGATGGTGGGGTGATAGCTCATGTTGGGTTAAACATGGTTGCACTAGCAGCTCAAAGACATGTTGTTCCGTTTGTTGATCTTGCAGGCATTCAGAAGGTAACTATAAATCTATGCGTCCAATTGTTTTGTGAATTCAACACAGGCTTAGTGTGGTATGATTGTAGAACCGCTAAATAGTTTGGTTTTTTAAACATGAAAGGAGTGACATAGTTTATAGGAATGGGCATTAGTACAATGTTCTGTTAGTTGTTATCCGCGAGGGATTTAGAAACGAGCTTGATGGTTTATAGAGGAGCGGGGTGGGTACTTGTGTTTGGGGGGGGGGGTGTGGAGCGGTTCATTGTGCGGGGGTCGAGTGGGGGGGGGGGGGGTGGTGGGCGGGGAGGGGGGGGTTGGTGGGGGGGGGGGGGTGGGGTGGGTGGGGGGGTAGGGGGGTGGGGGGGGGGGGGTCGGCGGGGTGAGCTGGCAGGGAAAACACGGGATTGGGTTTATATGAGTTTTTGGCGGGAAAGTTTGTTAGGTTAGTTAGGGAGTGTTTTTAAACCGCGTTTTCTATTTGAAACTTTGAATGATTTGCACTTTCAGTCCCTGCGTTGCTTGTTCTCTTTCTTAGTGTTAAAGCAAGTTTAGAAATGGCAAATTCGGCCCTTGTGTTTCATATTTCCATTTTCTCTTTAATAAACATCTTTCCTTATTTTGCAATCTTGGTCCCTTGTATATAAAACTTCCAAATAAGCCCTTGTTCTTTGAAGACTTGTCAATATTGATTTCTTTGACTTTTATTTTGGCCTTTGACTGCCTTTCTTGCTGTGTCGGGCTGATCCGGCTGTGATCTCTGGCTGATTTCTCACTCTTGCTCTTGACTCTTTGTCTTTTTCCCGTTTCTTGTTGGTTTTTGATCGTTTTTGCTTCTTTTTGTCTTTTCAATCCTTTCCTGCACAATTGGACATAAAAGCACACATTTTCTATTCTTTTGGCATTTTAATGGCTTTTATTAGGCAAAATCCCGGGTATTTTACATATACAATTAAGCAAATATCATTTCTTTTGAGAGAAACCCGAATGGCTGGGAAGGGTTATGCATTGCATCACTGGGTTCATGACGAATTTCTTCAATATCAACAATCATCATTGTGATTTTGATAGATTATGTATTGACTCGGTTTTTGCCTAAGTTGTTTAGAGGGCTGCTTTGTTTTCACCCTTTATCCATACATTTCTTTTTCATTCTTCAACCCCTTCAATTCTTACCAAGACGT
>BQNB010166986.1:10000-11476 GCA_026074375.1 Tanacetum coccineum | reverse complement strand
CGTTTGTACTAAGTACTAACTGTACGTTGTAGCTAATGATTGTACGAGTATAACACTATAAGATACTTTCTTCCATCTGATTTTCTTATAAGAATGACGTTAAATTCTATGATATCAAATCATTATATGACTTGAATACTATATGCAGCACTGATCGATTAATGCTAGTAATTTGGAAGTTTTCTACACTTAATTTTCATGTTCCAATTTACAAAATTTACATGTATTCAGTATTTAACTTATATAAATTGTAATTTCAACGCTCTTTAGAATCGTTTCCAAGTGCTCCAGTTATACTTTCAAAAGTCATATAGGTATCAAACTTGGTGAATTCCAAGTATTTGTTTTATGTTTATGTTTTTGTGGTTGTGATTCCGGGTTTTATAGTTTTTGATGCAGGCCCAAGTATTGAGAAGCGGCTCATTTGTTTTTTAAAGCTCAAGATTGTGTGAAAAAAATGGCTTTATTCAAATTAGCATAACTTGAGCTACGAGACTCCGTTTCAGCCCAGGACCAATCAATTCGAAGCTTGCAACGAGGAGAATGTCGTGGTAAACGACGTAGTCGGTTTACGGAACTTTCGAGCATCAAAACATTATATTTTATGAGTTATTAGACTTTTTATGTTTTTTCCCATTTTTATTAGACTTTGTTTTTGGGCTAGAGTCCGGCCCGTTTGTCTTTTGAGGCTCATTTCAGTTATGTGAGCCTATTTAATAAGTGTATTGTAATCTTGGCTAGGTAGAGGTGTACAGAAAAACCGGTTTATGAACCGAACAGGGAAAAAAAACCGAACCGGTTTTTTTGAAACTGGGTTCCCTCAAACCGAACCGGCGGTTTGTAACCAGTTTAAAAAAAATCGACCGGACCGGGTTGTAAACCAGTTTTTAACCGAACCGGTTGCATAAAAACCGGTTAAACCAGTTGACTAACCGAACCGATTTTGTATTTTTCATATGAAAAAACCGGTTTATAACCGAACCGGTTTTAGTCAAAACCGGTTAACCGAACCGGTTTAAAAAAAACCCGAAATGTTCACCTCTATGGCTAGGCAGTTCAAAGAAATACGAAAAATTTATTTTTGACAGTTTTTGCTAAGAATCATCCTAATAATCGATATTCGTTTGAATCAACGATTGTTAGAAAAATCAATCTTGGAATTCGTGTGAATCAACATGATCGATTTGTGTTATCTCGTTCATTAGTCAACATCAGTTTTCGTCATTCTGGGGTTCTTGGCATTGTTTCTACCAAGTTTGCATCCTCAAGGACGGAAGATATATAGGGCCAAGGGGGGTTGTGGCCCCTCAAAAATTTTTGCTTCTAAGTACCAATTTTGTACTGTGTAGATATACATTAGAAAAAAAATTACATTCTGCCCCCTTCGAAACTAAACGTCAAATGCAAATTAATTTTTTTTTTTACATTTTGTTTTTTTACCAAACAAAAAATAACTAAAAACCCTCTCTGCAACTC
>BQNB010166986.1:0-2500 GCA_026074375.1 Tanacetum coccineum | reverse complement strand
TAAGCCAAATGACAAGAAAAACTGACACTAACAACAAACCTAACCAAAAAACCCAAGATGAAAGCCAACCAAAAGATAGGATGCACAGGGACGGAACTTGAGCAGTTTTACGAGGGGAGGCGAGACGAAAATCATAATGTATATATACCAAAAAGAAAGACAACAAATAGGCGATAACTCACAAAATAGTTTTAGATTGGGAGAATGGGAGATTTGGAGGAGTTGCAGAGAGGGTTTTTAGTTATTTTTTGTTTGGTAAAAAAACAAAATGTAAAAAAAAAAATTAATTTGCATTTGACGTTTAGTTTCGAAGGGGGCAGAATGTAATTTTTTTTCTAATGTATATCTACACAGTACAAAATTGGTACTTAGAAGCAAAAATTTTTGAGGGGCCACAACCCCCCTTGGCCCTATATATCTTCCGTCCTTGAGGATGCAAACTTGGTAGAAACAATGCCAAGAACCCCAGAATGACGAAAACTGATGTTGACTAATGAACGAGATAACACAAATCGATCATGTTGATTCACACGAATTCCAAGATTGATTTTTCTAACAATCGTTGATTCAAACGAATATCGATTATTAGGATGATTCTTAGCAAAAACTGTCAAAAATAAATTTTTCGTATTTCTTTGAACTGCCTAGCCATAGAGGTGAACATTTCGGGTTTTTTTTAAACCGGTTCGGTTAACCGGTTTTGACTAAAACCGGTTCGGTTATAAACCGGTTTTTTCATATGAAAAATACAAAATCGGTTCGGTTAGTCAACTGGTTTAACCGGTTTTTATGCAACCGGTTCGGTTAAAAACTGGTTTACAACCCGGTCCGGTCGATTTTTTTTAAACTGGTTACAAACCGCCGGTTCGGTTTGAGGGAACCCAGTTTCAAAAAAACCGGTTCGGTTTTTTTTCCCTGTTCGGTTCATAAACCGGTTTTTCTGTACACCTCTACCTAGCCAAGATTACAATACACTTATTAAATAGGCTCACATAACTGAAATGAGCCTCAAAAGACAAACGGGCCGGACTCTAGCCCAAAAACAAAGTCTAATAAAAATGGGAAAAAACATAAAAAGTCTAATAACTCATAAAATATAATGTTTTGATGCTCGAAAGTTCCGTAAACCGACTACGTCGTTTACCACGACATTCTCCTCGTTGCAAGCTTCGAATTGATTGGTCCTGGGCTGAAACGGAGTCTCGTAGCTCAAGTTATGCTAATTTGAATAAAGCCATTTTTTTCACACAATCTTGAGCTTTAAAAAACAAATGAGCCGCTTCTCAATACTTGGGCCTGCATCAAAAACTATAAAACCCGGAATCACAACCACAAAAACATAAACATAAAACAAATACTTGGAATTCACCAAGTTTGATACCTATATGACTTTTGAAAGTATAACTGGAGCACTTGGAAACGATTCTAAAGAGCGTTGAAATTACAATTTATATAAGTTAAATACTGAATACATGTAAATTTTGTAAATTGGAACATGAAAATTAAGTGTAGAAAACTTCCAAATTACTAGCATTAATCGATCAGTGCTGCATATAGTATTCAAGTCATATAATGATTTGATATCATAGAATTTAACGTCATTCTTATAAGAAAATCAGATGGAAGAAAGTATCTTATAGTGTTATACTCGTACAATCATTAGCTACAACGTACAGTTAGTACTTAGTACAAACGACACATTATATTTCAAACACGCTCTCTCTATATCTCTGCTACATTATTAACCAAATCAAACATCAATATACAAGCACCCTCCAATCTCACATAACAAAAATAAAATAAAAAAAATTAACGCAATCAAATAAGAATCCCTAAATAACTAGCTGATGTTCATGCCCAAGCTTCACCGCCACCAGCACTACCATCACAACGCCTTGTATCTACAATAACACTTTGGCTTCTCTTAAAACTTTTACTCAGCTGGAAAACCGGGTGTCTGCATAATCTCCTTACACCTTTTCTCAAACTTAACCTGTCTAGTATCCCTTCTGCTGCCACCACTTCTCTTTCGTCGTCCTGCTTTGGTTCATGGTTAACAGGTGAGCTCTTCTCAGAAACGTATTCACATCCAACCACCGATCCACTCTTTCTTGGAAAGCTCCAAAATTTCTCATCTTTTTCACTCGCTAATCTGACTAAAGACTCGGGACGTTCTAGTTTCGTGTTGTCTGGAGGAGATGATGTCATTTGAAAGTCAGGGTATGATTCATCTCTTCCACGTAGAGTCTTGATCACAAGCGTTTTCAGAAAGTTCATCACTTGGACTGCATGAATTAACGCAGTCAAAGGATCCGCCATCTGCATTATCAGATTCTTACTGTAAATGCAAAGAAAACATATGCATTTTTAGCCATAAACCACTAAATTAATGTTCTTGACCATTTTACCCTCACCAATCCATATTGTTCATGTTTATTTCAAAATGGGTAAAATGGTCTAAAACCACTGTTTTAGTGGTGGATGGATAAAAGGGATTGTG
>BQNB010166985.1:0-14053 GCA_026074375.1 Tanacetum coccineum | reverse complement strand
TGTCGGTACTAACTATAACTATCAGTACTAACTATTTGTATTGTCGGTACTAAGTTAGGAAAACATAAATCCTAACATTAAGTTAATTCTTATTTAAAAACTTTGACCATCTATAATATGCGTCTCTATACCTTTTAAGTTTTTTTTTATTAAGTTCATTCTTATTTAAAAACTTTGCCCATCCATCCATGAAGTAATATGCGTCTCTAAACCTTATATTATTTGAGTGTGCGTTTATCGTCTGCTATTATTTTGAGAAGGCCATTTTGGGTCTTGTTGGTGATTTTTTAGAAGTACTTATTGTGGCATTAAGGTGGCAATGGCGGTGTATCAACAAATATGTTGGTACTTCTGTGATTGTTCATGGTACTGTCTATTGTTTTTGTTTTTTATGTTATTTTATTGTTTTTGTTTTTTATGTTATTTTATAATTTTTATATTATGTAAATCATGTTTTTTAATTGTGTTTATTTAGTGTAATGTTTTTATACTAATGTTCGAATTATTTTATTATTTTATCTGTGCTGTTCTTTTATTGATATAATTATATTATTAACAATAAAAAAAATTGAGAGATGTTATAGTTGGATAAATAAGTTACTGTCAGATGGTAGAGTTTAAAAACTGCTTTCAATTTGATGTAGTATAAGTAATTCATCAGAGCAGTTATGTAAAATGATATAAAAATAATTACCATTAGTTTTAGATTGTAAAATAAACAACAGTGTATCTGGATGGGCGGTTAGGTTTTATTTTTTTTACTATATATTATTCGAGCTTCCTTTTAATTTATTTTTTTTACCAAGCGAAATTATTTCAAAAATTTTCTTCCATGGATTTGTCACTTACTGAGTAACCAACGATTTACGTGAATAAGCATATATTATTCATGCAGTGCAATTTGAAACTGACTGAGGCTAGATTCTTATCTAATATATCGTCTATTTTTAAGCAAATTACATCTCAAATTAATCATAGGGACCATATGATTTCTGAACTTAGTTTTCCTAAATTCTGATTTACGATCGTAACCCATCCACACAATGAAACTATAACATGAGGACGATATAGAGAAGATTTGGTGAAATTCTTTTAATGTTTGGAAATGAAAAAAATCATCATTTTTATCAATACTTATTACGTGGATGTAGTTGCTAAACTTTAAAGCATGCATTTAAGGTTTTTGTTGGTTCGCTGATGTCTCGAAGATCGATAGTGGTCATCTCTTTATAGCTATCTACTTTTATTGTTTTTGGGTTATTTCGTTTTTTTTAATTTTAATTATCTGCTAACGTTCGTTGTGTCTATGTAATTTATGTGATCAACTGGTTATATATTTTTTTATCTTTTGGTATGCATTTGCTTGATAGGAATAAATAGACAAAATATTAAAAAAATGATTGTGATTTAACGTAATGACTGCAAATTGAAAATATGTAGTTACGGAATATAAGATGTACACTTTTTAACTATTCACATTATTTATGCATATGAATAGTGTATAATCAAGTTATAGCTTTTAATAATGTACGACATAACTAATATATCTACTATTTATAATGTACATTTATTGCGGCATGAAAAAACATATATATGTTCAAACACACTAATTTTAACTCTTTCATTTAATATATATACATTTGTTTGTAAATTGTAGTGTTCTGATGGTAAACGGGATGAAAGTGGCGATATTGATTTGAATAATTGTCCTGACATACCGAACTTTGCGGCTGATGCTGATTCGAATGAGTTATGATGATGAAGATTTAATCAATTATGTTTTTTGTTTATCTAACTTTCTTTATGATCATGTAAGCGATTAAGATTAATAATAATCTTACTTTATTTTAATATTAGTTATATTTTTACTTTATATTTGATTGTTGGATTTTTTTTATGTTATTATGTATCCGTTGTTGATTGTGTAGATATGATAATAATGCATTACTAAATTGAAAGTTATCTTAATGTCTTGGTAATTGTACTTATAGCAATTAAACCGCCAGCAACTGTTTAGCGGTTTTAAATACCCACGTATTCAATAAACAATAACTATCCAAAAAAAATTACGACTCCAATTGAAGAGTTTAAATTATTTTATAACATTCATGTTTCACATTCTAACAGGAAAAAAAATTCTTTATAGGAATATAGATAACAAATACATAAGCAAAGACATTTCTCAATTAGAATAAATTTCTCTAGATCTTTCATTCGTACTATCCACTCCTCATATAATATAGGATTACAAAAATTTCTGCCGATTCGATACAATACTTCGAGAAACTATACGCCTTTGCATGAAATATAAATTTTATCAAATCTACACGCCTTTGCAAATCGATCTAGGGTAATTTATAATAATTTTTTTAATGCTATATGTTAACAATTTAATAATATATTCGTTCAATAATCAGTAACAACAATTCGTTCAAAACCTTTAATCATCAGCATCATCAATATATGCCAACACTTTAATCAATCTATTCAACAATATGAAGCTCTTTCAATACCTATTGCAAATTACAAATATTTGGATAAAGCTAAGTAGGATAAACATACCAATATATAAGTTCTTTCGTAACTTAAAGTCGTATATGGAATTACTAATAACTACTCATATTTAACATTTAGTTTATTAATTATATTCCAGTGATTGACGACACTATACATGTCGTGGAAGTTATTGCTATTCGAGTGGGACCAATGTATACTCATAAACTGGCTACTAACATGTGGTGGAAGTTACTACATTAGTAGGGACTAATCAAATTTTAAAAACTACTTCATCTTAAAATAGTTCCAACAAATGTCTATATAAATTGTTGTCGGCTACTTATTTGTAGATGGTTCACGTCTCTCACATTATCGAAATTTTCATAATGTCGATTGGATTTTCATGTAACTTGGGAAGTCGAAGAGTTAGAGCTTTCAAGTAAGTAGTTGTTATGTTAATTTAAATTGTTTGTACAGATTAACCACATTTATTATCGTTTTCAATAATATTGAATATGCTTTTTGCAGCATGACTGGTCCTATGTGTCACCCTATTGATATATGTGTGCATTTTGGTGGTAAACTTGTAAGAAGACGTTCAGGTTTTGACTACTTGGGGGGGAGATGAAATTATGATTTATGGTATAAACCTTAACCATTTTTACTACAATCAAATAATGCAGTGGGTTCATCGTAATATCAAGTTATCGCTTTTTATAGATGTTCTTTTTAGAGTTCCAAGGCTATCAATTTGCCAACCTTATGGAATGTTGTTAATTCAACAAAAGAGTGACCTCGAATGGATATATCGTCAATGTGAGATAGGAGATGTCCTGGATATGTATTTACTATATGATGATGGTGATTATGATGAAGGGTGGTACCTTGAATAAATTTATTATGTAGTTTTTGGTTATGTTTGTATGTTATTTTCTTCTGATGGTTAAAAGTTTGTAGTTTACTTTCTAATGCATTAAATGTAACCTTGATTTTGCTGTTGATGATTTTGTTCTGATTTAAAAATTTATAATTTTGTTTATGAATCATTAAATTTTCATATTGAAAGTTTGTATTGAAGAAGATGAGAGTATCAAGAAGGTTGTAAATTTAGTTTCTTGAATATCTTCAAGCATTTCATAAAATATTTATTGTGTTTAATTATGCAAAAAATATGGTAGTTTATTATATAGAAACTATTGGGTTATTGAAATGGGCCATTTTTATATTATAATGAAATGGGCTGACATTTTGACCCACTATTTGTGTTTGGGCCGATGTTCCATCAGCAATTAAAACATCATAATCTGAATAAAATTCATAATGAATGCTTCATAAACAAAAAGATACATATTTACATCAGTACAAAAGTTATATATATAATGCTATTACGTAATTTAAATTCGCATATGGAAGTAGTAATAAATATATAACAATTTTTGAGACTTTAAAGTATGAAATCTATATAAATTTCGCAATATAACATCCCGCCACGAAGTGCGGTTTCCCTAATATTATTACTTAAGACATGATTCTTATTAAGAAAATAAAAAGTGATTTGTGATTAATGAATTTTTTTTATAAAAAACTTGTTAATATGATAGACTTGGACTTAATAATGTAAATTACTATTACACATTTCGAAATGTGTAATATAGAAGATTGAAAAACACCTAAGCCTATATTCATTGGGAAATGCATAGTTAGACTCAATAATGCAAATTACTATTACACATTTCAAAATGTGTAATAGAAGATTGAAAAACAGCTAAGCCTATATTCATTGGGAAATGCATAGTTATGTCAATATGAATGACGTTGTTGCTGATGAAGATGTAGATCTTGCGGTTGATGCTGATTCGAATGATGTTTCTAATTCAAAGTAGTTTGTTTGTCATGCTGATGCGTATTATGTTTTGTTTAATCTGATTATCAAGCGTTAACTGATTATGAATTATGATGATGAAGATTTAATCAATTATGTTTTTTGTTTATCTAACTTTCTTTATGATCATGTAAGCGATTAAGATTAAATAATAATCTTACTTTATTTTAATATTAGTTATATTTTAACTTTATATTTGATTGTTGGATTTTTTATGTTATTATGTATCCGTTGTTGATTGTGTAGATATGATAATAATGTATTACTAAATTGAAAGTTATCTTAATCTCTTGGTAATTGTACTTATAGCAATTAAACTGCCAGCAACTGTTATGCGTTTAAATACCCCATGTTTCAGATAAAACAATAACTATTCCAAAAAAAAATTACATCTAATTGAAAGTTTGTAAATTATTTTATAACATCATTTCAACATTCTAATAGGAAAAAAAATTCTTTATAGGAATATAGATAACAAATACATAAGCAAAGACATTTCTCAATTAGAATAAATTTCTCTAGATCTTTCATTCATACTATCCACTCCTCATATAATATAGGATTACAAAAATTTATGCCGATTCAATACAATACTTCGAGAAACTATACGCCTTTGCATGAAATATAAATTTTATCAAATCTACACGCCTTTGCAATTCGATCTAGGGTAATTTATAATAATTTTTTAATGTTATATCATCATAGGTTTACAACATCTTACATGGATGTAGCATTAATACTATTATGATATAGATTAATGCTTCATCCGTGTAACATGTTGTAAATCTATAATGATGTAGCACTAAAAAATGAGAATAAATCAACCTAGATCTCTCTTTTCTTCAGTGTTCAATATTAATATTCCATGAAAGCCCGGCAGCCACAATCCCCTATCAATCAAACAAGTAAAAAAACTCAAAAAACATGATAAATCTTTAAAAAAGGAAAAAAAAAAGAAACTAAGAGGCATACCGAGGGATGAAGCCCATAAGAAAAAACATTGATTTCCATTATCTGGTAAATCTTTATTATTAGGTTAACAAAAAAGGTTATTGTAACTCCTCTTTCTTTTTCTCACTATTTATAAATAAAAATTTACTAGAAATTTGTAGAAAGTTTAGAAGATAAGTTCAAAGGCCGAACCTTAAGCCTAATTCATAGCCCTCTTCTAACTACTTATATGAATACAATTAAGAATATGTTTATTTATTCGTTGGTGATTATTTAAATATAATGATGAACAAAAAAATTGCATTTGAAAAATCTATGTGTCTAACATCGCAAACAAAAAGCAACATATCTTATAAAATAAGCGTTGTTATGTTATATATCTTATATTTCCATTTTATTTATGAATGTTATGTTATCTTATTGTTTAATATATTACTGTTAATACGTTTCTTCGAAGTTGATTTACTATATTGATGACCCATTAACAACATATGCAATGTTTTGTAAACTGTATTCCTTACAATTTTAATTAAACTTTTGATATTAGGCGTCACATGTTTAACTGCCATGTACCAGTCCTCATATTAAAATTAAACTGTCAGCAACCATTTTGCTTTGTCGAATAAAATTATACGTTCACTCTTATTGTAGGATGTAAAGTACTGAGTATACACATCGCTTATGAGAATCACATTACTTCTGTGTAGGATGTATTTTATCTTTAAAATTTTGGCGAACATTTAAAAGTAAAATACAGTAACTGCTATTGGTATTCAAATTTTAGCTGGTGTAGTTTATTTTTTTAAAAGTATAATAACTGTTAATGGGATTTAAATTTGAGAGGGTGTTGTTTATTTTTTAAATTGTTTACGGTTGGGTTTTTGGTTATAAATACCCACTACTCATAAAGCAAATTTACTCATTCCTAAATATTTCATTCTCCCATATTTAACTTTCTTAGAATTCCAATGACAAGTAATAAGTCTTTTGTTTCGTCTCCTATGTTTGATGATTGTGTAAGTGTGTTGTATAAATGTTAGTTATGTTTACATTATAATCTTTCTAACCAATCGTAAACTCTTTTGTATTAATGATATATTTTGTTTATAAATAGGATTCATATACGAGCGATGAAACTATTCAATCCAAAGTTACTGTTACTGAAGTTTTAGCTGTAAAGGATGATGCGTTTATGGTTGATAAGAAATATGTGAATGCATCTGCTCTTAATTTGTCATCTGATGAAAATGCGATAATCTCTGACAGAGATGTTCTGGAGAAGGAGGTATTGTTTGTTATTACTATATCACAATAATAACATGTTTGTTAATTTTTATTATTTTATGTAAAGTATCAGATCGCGGATCATATCAAACAGTCAACAAGAATTAAAAGTCTGAATATATGGAAATGGGATGCTATTATTGATGTATAGTATCTACCATAATTTTATTTTATTTTATTAAGTTATAAACATTATTAATTTCTTTAAGTTATATGTAGGTTGATGATGTTCCAGATGTGGAGAATGTTGTATCTGATGGAAACAAACCTTTGGTTATGTTGGAATCTGGTAAAATTGCTTTTAATGGAAGTCATGCTAAGTCGGTTGATGTTGTTGCTGGTAATAAGGTAACCATTTCTATAACACCTCGTATTTTAGGTCATTGTATGACATTATGTAATTCATAATTTATTTTTAGGGTTTTACGCATTTACTCTTAAACCGTAAACGTTAAGTTAAATCGCGTAAACTAAAAATGATCATACAATGTAAACGGGCATTAAACGATTAAATGTTTACATCAAGCAAGTGTTATATGATTATTATAAGGAAAATTAATAACTTTGTTCATCTTATTTTTATCGGCTACGTAAAATGCTTACGTTTCATAATAAAATGCGTTTAGGCATACCCGGAAGTTCTAAAACCTAACTACGCCTAAACGAATACCCACGATTATACCCAATACCACGATTATACCCAATACCATAAAAAAATCAAAGAAATAACTTCATAACCAAATAAATAATGCGAAATTTAAGAATAACACCAAGACTTTCCATGTATACATAATATCTAGATATTTAGGAAAAGGTACTCTTACACCTTTATCAACTGGCAGTTAACCTTAACCTAATGTTTGTATACACAAGTAACCATGGGGGGGGGGGGGTTAGAGTTAAATGAGAATATTTTCACTAATAATCTACCCATAGCATGCATAAGTAAAACTTACCTAATTCTTTACATGCAAAATTCAGTTTATATCCTCACCTTTTTATTATACACCAAAACTCCACGAGCGACACTTAAGCCCCAAACAAAATCCATACTTTGATTTTCAAATTTAAACAACCCTTTACACATCAAACTTAAGTACTCTAAGGTGTTTACAAGCCTTGGATTCATCATATGCAAGTAAAAGTAAGAAAAAAGGAAAGATTATGTTTTGGAAACCTAATCTAGGGTTATAAAGCTTGAAAGCATGGTTTTGAGAAACTAAACACGGGTTTTAGAACTTTATATCTCATCTCTTACATTCATTACTAAGGTTTTCCTAATTCCTTTATACTTTTATTTCTTATATTTTTTGTGATTAACATGTTAAAAATACATAATCACTCTAATGAACTTTCTAATATTAAAATGAGTTATTATTATGTTATATTTTATGCACTTATTCTTAGTCATATGTCCTATATATTATGGAAAAGTAAAATAAAAGTATGTTAACCTATAGATTAATATAAAACATGTTTAGGTTTATTATTAGGGCTATAAAAGGTTTCTAATCTTCACATATGAAAATAATGGAAAGAAATTGTTAAAACTTGTTACAATGAAATTATGAGGACTAGGGATATTTTGGACTTATTACGTCATATTATAAGGTGACCACATATGTAAAATATGGTTATAAGAGTTTTTATAGTAAACTACTAACTTAATTAATACATAAAACAAGGTTTTATAAAGAAACATATATGAAATACTTAGGGGCTGTCCAAATTCGAATTTTGGACAGTAGGTTTTGATATAATATAATAAAAATATGCCTCATGACGATTCCATAATGATAAGAAACTCGAAAAACCGATCTATAACGAAAAAGATACGTTAAAAACAAGTTTACGACTATAAATACTTTTATAAAACTATTTTTATAAAAAGTTACTATTCATGGCAGTAGGTTTGAGTTTAAAACACCTAAAATATGATATAACTTTTGATTACGAGATCGTACACGCAAGAATCGTTAAGAACGGAACTATAACGAGTAAATTACGGCATTTACGGTAATTAAAGTTTATAAAAGAAATTTTATAAACTATGAACAGTAAAAATCACTATTCATCAATGGACAAACTTTGTAAAATATTATAAATCTTTTAATGACGAGAACGTACTCGAAGGAATCACTAAAATCGGAGTTAAAACGAATAAGTTATCGCGATTACGAAGTTTTACGCTCATTAATGACGTAAATAAACGGGTATATATCTGTTTGTGAACAGTAAAAACACTATCATAGGCAGAAACAAGGAAAACTTGAAAATGTAATATTTTGATCACTCATCTTATTACGAAGACGTGGACGTAAAGAAACGCGAGCGAACGGCCTTAAAACGACCAAGTTAGGTATACCATTTTTACGAAACAATATTTATAAACGTTTTCACTTTATAAATATTATTTTACTAAAACGATTAGTCGGTGATTATGCTATATAGAATATTGAGTGGTTATCAAAGTGCTATAATACTAGGGAGTTTCATAATGAGGCCTCTTCGGATGGCGTATCGACGAGTTTTTGGACTTTACGATTTAAAGTGTCCTAACTCCTCGTGAACGTCATTTTCATGACCTCTTTATTTTATGATAGCCCGAACGATAGTACATGAAACAACTAAAAGATATATTCAATTTATTAATTAAATTACTCGGTACTTATACGACCTAATTTTAAATAGGTTTGCATCTATCGTCGTTGCGTGACTTTTTATCTGTTATTATATTGGACCTATCAGTACTCATAGGTGAGTTCATATCCCCACTTTTACAGTTTTCCTGATTTATTATTATTTGGGTGGAGAACATGCTTGTATTAATAAATTGGACCTCAAGTGTTGAAAGTTATATTGATTATGGTTGCCTAAGTGCAATAACCCTCATGAGCCCTTATCCATGAACTGTCAATTGCATAGATGTTAGTTGTTATTGCATCATGTTAGCGCGAATGAGATAAATAGGATCTATTTGGATTAAACACCTTCTCCCCGTTCGGGTGATAGCTATCACTGCTGGGAACGAACGTATACCATGTCGACTTGGATGATGCGGGTTACAACATCTGTACGGGCAAAAATAACTGCTAAAATAGCAATATAGGTTAGGCCTTCGGTGTCATGATCTTATTTGCCACAGTAAATCGGGTTTAGTGAGTTGTTGGCATAGTTGTAACATCACGGGGAAATCTTGCGGTCCTGCATAATTTAAAAACATAAACCTATGAATTCACCAACAATTTTGTTGACGTTTTAAGCAATGTTTTCAGGAGGTCATTAGGCACGAGATGCCAAGGATGCATTGGATTATGTTTTGGATTGAACTGTTAAAGACTTAGGTGCATCATCTTTTTGGGGAAATCTATGTCGTCTTTTGTAAATATTAAATAAAGAACAAGTAAAGCTATAAGCTTTTGTAATATGACTTTTATTTAAATCCAATGTATCAATCTAAACGACTTTTGTGTCGTTCTTATATATATCTTGTGCTGTTGATCTTGAAGTAACATGCCCCGGATCCTTATTCCGCTGCGACCCATTTTGGGGGTGTTACAGATTGGTATCAAGAGCCAAGGTTATAGAGAACCAGGTCAAAATGTTTTTGCTGGACTATAACCATTTTCAAACATTGCATACATACAAAAGGGTTTTTACGGGGTATTCATATACAAATTATTGCATTAGTCGGTTAGGCTATGTACATGCATAATTGATATACGTGTTAATAATATACTACGTATATAAGGATGATAGTCTTATATTAATATACTAATATAAGCTAATTTTTGATTTCAGTTACGATCATGTCAGATTCTGAGCACTCTACGGTTACATACACATCTCTATCTGAGGACGATTTATACATGGGGTCACCAGGAGTCGAGGTACTTATTTATGAGGCACCACCATCACCAGATTACGTGCCCGGCCCTGAGGAGCCAGAGCAGGCACCACCTTCACCTATCTATGTACCATTTGTTCCGGAGCCTGTCTACCCGGAGTTCTTACCGGTAGACGATGAGATATTCCCGGCCGAGGAGCAGCCACTGCCTGCTGCTGACTCACCCACTCATCAGTCACCAGGTTATATACCGGAGTCTGACCCCGAGGAGGACCTAGAGGAGGATGACGAGGAGGATCCTGAGGAGGATCCAGCCGACTATCCGGCTGACAGAGGAGATGATGATGATGAGCACTTAGCTCCTGCCGAGCCTGCAGCTGTTTTGGCTTTTTCAGCGACAGGACCATACATTGCTATCGCCGCCACGGCTAGGATGTCTATCGAACCCCAGGCGCCGGCACCTTTCCTCTCCGAGGAAGTTGCTGAGAGAGTGTTAGCCTTACTAATCACACTATCACCTCTCTTTCCATATCATCCCACTTCCTCATTTTCCATCTCCACCATTTACCTTACCAACCACATTAGCCCTACTTATGTTGAGGGATCTCTGGGATCCCGAGCTGCTGGGATTAGACGGAGAGATGCGTTACCATCTCCGATTCATGATACTGAGATTCCTGAGATGTGGTTACCGCTTCGTAAGAGGCTGTGTCGTACTACTCCGTCTGGATACGAGGTCGGGGTGGAGTTCGGCAGCTGGACTGCTCCCTGCGGGCTGGAACTATCCACAGCTAGGCAGACCTATATGGATTGCGGATACATTAGAGGCGCTCCGGGACGCGAATGTCTAGAGAGTTAGGCTATGTATTAGGGATACTTGGGATTGATCTGTTGGAGCCATCCAAGAGATTGCACCGACCACCCTAGAGGGGGTCAACCAGAGAGTTATTGAGTTGTCTTCTACTGTTGACGAGGAGGATGAGATCATATACTCTCAGCTAGATGATGCACGGTATGACCGAGCTCTACTTAGAGCCCGAGTCAACACGTTGGAGAGTGATAGTCCCTTCCACAGACGTACAGCCGTTCTGATGGAGGAGGAGGCCAGACTATCACGTGCCGCTTGGGCACAATCGATGGATGCTTGTGACCAGACGCATTCCGAGGGAATATTACTTCGGACTACGGTTATGACCCAGCAGTCCGAGATCGTCGAGTTACGGGCAGCAGACCAGAGGAGACAGACAGTGATTTCAGGGGGGGGAGGCTGCTGAGGCAGACTATCGGGGCAGGAGGCAGTTAGCAGAGACCTAAAGATAGTGAATGAGCCTCAAGGCTTAGATGATCGTGATGAGAGACAGCAGGGACCTCTATGGATCCTGCAGAGCCAGAGATACCAGAGGAGGCGGTAGCAGTCTTAGATGGATTATGATTGAAGCTATGTACAGTCTGTAAAGTATTATGGTTGTTACTGGCTAGCAGCTGTATAGATCTTTTGGTTTGACTAGCTTCTATGTAGGATTTTTGTTCATATATCGGCATCTTTGTACAGCCTACTAGTATTACGAGTATATCTGGCTAGTTATGGCTTTAGGTTATTTTGTCTTGTAATCTAGTTGTTTATGATCGTTTTGTTTATAAACCAATATGTTTTTATTTTCCTCAACGTTATATATGAAAGGATGATTATGTTTTATATGAAGTCGAGCTTTATTGTGAATGAATGTCGATGTGTTAATTTTCATACTGTTGTTATTTCACCTTGTGTTGTGATTTTCTTGTTTTATTTCAATTTTGTATTCATCGGGTTTGGGTTAAGATCTTGAAATCTAACGGCGTTATGTTTTCTTGTGATTTAAGAAAATGGCACCAAGAGGAAGGCCCACAAGAACCACGAGGTCAAGGCCAGTCACCACAACTCCCCCACCAGTCACTACAACTCCACCACCTGTCACAGACCCTACTACCACCACTTCGGTCACCAGTGCCCAACTGCAGGCCATGATCGATGAGGGTGTCACTGCTGTTTTAGCAGCACGTGCTGCAACCCGGAATGGCGACGATAGCCATACCTCAGGAACTGGTGCTAGAAGGAATGAACGCACTGTGCGGGAGTGCACCTATCAAGACTTCATGAAATGCAACCCGATTATTCCGGGTAACAGAAGAGTGGTCGATTGACCCAGTGGTTTGAGAGAATGGAAACGTATTCCGCATAGTTAAGTGCCAGTGGAGAATCAAGTGGAAGTTTCGCCACTTGTACTCTGATGGAATGCTCTATCTGTGGAACTCACATGGCTTAGGCAGTGACTAATGATGTTGCGTATGCGTGACGTGGTTGACTTGAAAAAGAAGATGACAAATAAATATGTCCAAGGAATTGAATAAGAAAATTGAGCGGTTGTGGAACCTAAAAGTACAAGGCACCGATGTGGTAGCCTACAACCAACGATTCCAGGAGCTAGCATTGCTGAGTGACAGGATGTTCCCTGAAGAAGCTGACAAAATTGAAAGATATGTCGGTGGGATGCCCGACCCAATTTACTCAAGTGTTGTGGCATCGAAGCCAAAGACCATGCAGGAGGCTATTGAGATGGCAACTGGCTTGATGGAAAGGAGGATTAACACTTTGGCTGAGAGGCAGACAGAAAACAAGAGGAAGTTGGAAGACGCTCCTCGAAATAACCAAAACCAACAACCAAACAAAAGGCAGAATACAGGCAGGGCTTATGCTGCCGGGAATGGTGACAGGAAACCGTATGAAGGGGCTAAACCTCGATGCCCCAAGTGTAACTTCAACCATTACGGTCCTTGTACACCAAAATGCACTAACTGCAGGAAACTTGGCCACCTGGCCAAGGACTGTAGGAGCCGGCCTGCGACTGCAAACAACAACAACCGCAATACCAATAACAACAACAACCGTAACAACAACAACCCAAGAGCCCAAGGGGCAAATACAAATGCCATCGTTTGCTTCGAGTGTGGGACTCCAGGCCACTTCAGGAGCAACTGCCCCCAGTGGAAGAACAAGAATCAGGGAAATGGTAGCGGTGTAGCCAGGGCTTATGCAGTGGGAGTTGCAGGGCAAAACCCAGACAACAACGTTGTGACGGGTACGTTTCTCCTAAACAACCGTTGTGCTTCCATTTTATTTGATACTGGTGCAGATAGAAGTTTCGTGTCTACTCAATTTAGCAATTTGATTAATATAGCCCCCACTACATTAGATCATGGTTATAACGTTGAATTAGCTGATGGTAGAATAATTTGGGTAAATACGGTATTACTGGGTTGCACGTTAAATTTATGATTCTCGTTTCACGTCGACTAATGCCTGTAGAAATGGGTACTTATGACGTCATAATTGGCATGGACTGGTTGACGAAATACCAGGCCATTATTGATTGTGCTAAGAAGATCGTTCATATTCCTTTTGGGAGTGAAATCTTAATTTTTCATGGAGACAGAAGTAGAAATAAACGCGGGACTCGATTAAACATCATCTCGTGCACCAAGTCCCAGAAGTATCTGCTACAAGGATGTCACGTCTTTTTGGCACATATTACCATCAAGGAGACTGGAGACAAGTC
>BQNB010166984.1:0-14054 GCA_026074375.1 Tanacetum coccineum | reverse complement strand
ATATCACTTTAGCAGTACTAACTATATAATACTAACAGCACTAACTATTAACTAACAATACTAACTATACTGATAGTACTAACATTTGTACTGGCAATACTAACTAATTTAACTAGCAGTACCAACTACTTAGTCTATTTCGTCAGTCTTTAGCAGCAGTATCAATCTTGAACCAGCAGTAGTAAAGTAGTACTGGCAGTAGTAACTCAAAATTCCCAACAATATTGCATTTTTAAAGTATGATGTCCAAGTGAAAGATATTTCTATCAAAGACCTTAAAAATCAGTTAGAAGAAGCTTTAAAAGAGAAAGATGATATGAAACTTAAACTAGAAAATTTTGAAGAATCATCAAAGAATCTAACTAAACTGATAAATAGTTAAATAAGTGCTAAAGACAAAGCTGGTCTTGGTTATGATAGTCAAATGAATGAGAGTGAAGTGGTTCATAGTGTGTTTAACAGTAAAGAAAGTGACGTGGATGATAGTCCAGTAAATGATAGATTCAAAAATAGGTAAAGGGTTTCATGTAGTTCCCCCTCCCTACACTGGGAACTACATGCCCTCAAGACCTGACTTATCCTTTGCTGGGTTAGATGATTCTGTCTATAAGACTAAAATGAGTGAAACTGAAACTAGTATATCTAAGACTAGTAAGGATATTGTAGAAAAACCTAAAATTATTAGGCCTAGTGCTCCTATCATTGAAGATTAGGACACTGATAGTGATAATGATAGTGTGTTTAGACCTAAAACTGATCAGACAAAACCAAAGTTTAAAAAATCAATTTTATCAAATCTGATGAGAATGTGAAATCTGTTAATAAGGAAAACACACATAAGCAAGTAGAGTGTCCCAGGAAAAGTCAAAGTCCTAGGGGTAATAGAAGAAACTGGAATGGAATGATGACTCAGAAACTAGGGAATGGTTTTAAGTTTATAAAAAAGCTTGTTTTGTTTGTGGGAGTTTTAATCATTTAATCAAAGACTGTGATTTTCATGATAATAAAATGGTAGAAAAACTTGTGTTGAATAATAAGGGAAGGATTACTGGTCAAAGGGAAATTAGACCAGTATGGAACAATGCTTAGAGGGTGAACCACTAAAATAAATTTACTCACCCACATCCTAAAAGGAATTTTGTTCTAACAACAGTTGTAACAAATTCAGGACAAGTACCAGTTAATACTTCTAAGCAAAGCTCTCCAAGAGTAGCAACATCAATTAGTACTACCAGGCCTGTTATTACTGCTGCCCCTAAACCAAAAGTGAATGATGCATTACCCACAATATATTCTTATTTTAAAGCACATTCACCAATAAAAAGGGCTTTTAACCAAAAATCAGTAGCTAAAACCAATAAGTTTAATGAAAAAGTTAGTACTGCTAGGGTTAACAATGTAACTACTGTTGGGCCAAAAGCAGTAGTTAGTGTTGCTGTAGGAAATGGGGAAAATGCTGTTAAGTCCTTAGCATGCTAGATTTGGAGACCAACATGAAATGTTATTGACCATACCTCTAAAGCCAGTGGATCATACATGCTTAAAAGATTTGACTATGTTGATCTACAAGGCAGACTCAAGTCAGTAATGGCTTGGGTCCCCAAGAGAAACTAATTTTCTCATTTTGAGTGTAGGGTAATCCACAATATACTTTACAAGATCAAGGGATTTTTGACAGTGGATGCTCTAGGCATATGAATGGAAACAAGTCCTTTCTTATAAATTATCAAGAGATTGATGGTGGATTTGTTGCATTTGGAGGAAGTCCTAAAGGAGGTAAAATTACTAGGAAAGGTAAAAGTAGGACTGGGAAATTAGACTTTGAAGATGTATACTTTGTAAAGGAACTTAAGTTTAATCTTTTCTCTGTCTCACAAATGTGTGACAAGAAAAACAGTGTTCTTTTCACTGAGACTGAATGTCTTGTTCTATCTCCTGACTTTAAGCTACTTGATGAAAGTCAAGTCTTGCTTAAAGTTCCCAGACAGAACAACATGTACAGTTTTGATCTAAAGAATGTTGTTCCTTCAGGAGGTTTGACTTGTTTATTTGCAAAGGCTACAATAGATGAGTCTAATTTATGGCATAGGAGGCTTGGTCATATAAACTTTAAAACTATGAACAAACTTGTGAGGGGAAACCTTGTTAGAGGTTTGCCTTTAAAGCTCTTTGAAAATGACCATACTTGTGTTGCTTGTCAGAAGGGAAAGCAACACAAAGCTTCTTGTAAGACCAAGCTTGTGAGCTCTATCAGCCAACCCTTACAAATGTTGCATATGGACTTATTTGGGCCAACATCTGTAAGGAGTATCAATCACAAGACATATTGCCTTGTTGTCACTGATGACTATAGTAGGTTTAGTTGGGTTTTCTTTTTGGCCACTAAGGATGAGACTAGTGGGATCCTTAAAACTTTTATTACTGGCATAGAAAACCAAATAAATCATCAGATGTGACAATGGAACTGAGTTTAAGAATAATGACATGAATCAGTTATGTGGGATGAAAGGGATTAAGAGGGAGTTTAGTGTTGCCAGAACTCTACAACAAAATGGAGTTGCTGAAAGAAAGAATAGGACACTAATAGAGGCAGCTAGGACTATGCTAGCAGATTCATTATTACCTACTACATTTTGGGCTGAAGCAGTTAGTACTGCTTGTTATGTTCAGAATAGGGTTTTAGTAACCAAGCCTCACAACAAGACACCTTATGAACTATTACATGGTAGACCACCTAGTATAAGTTTTATGAGACCTTTTGGGTGTCCTGTGACTATTCTTAATACCTTAGATCCCCTAGGAAAATTTGATGAGAAGGCTGATGAGGGGTTCTTTGTTGGATACTCTATAAATAGCAAGGCTTTTAGGGTATTTAACACTAGAACTAGGAAAGTAGAGGAGAACCTGCACATAAACTTTCTTGAAAACAAACCCAATGTTGCAGGGAGTGGACCAGAATGGCTCTTTGATATTGATTTACTAACAAACTCTATGAATTATGAGCCAGTTACTGCAGGGAATCAAACTAATAAGAATGCATGTATTAAGGATAATGTTGATACAGTACCTACTTAACAATATATTCTGCTACCATTACTTTATGATAGTCCATAGAACTCAAAGGATGCAGTTGCTGATGATGCTAGTAAAAAAGACTAATGAAGAACCAGCAAATGAGGGTGAAAGAAATGGTCAAGAGAAAGGAGGAGCTTCAAATAAAGAAAATGACCAGAATGTGCAAGATTTAGAGCTGAATTGGATAATTTGCTTGTTCAACAGAAGGAAGGTTATGCTAACAGCACTAACAGAGATAGTACTGTTAGTCTATCTGTTAGTACTGCTGGGCAAAATTTTACTAATGCTAATGATCTTCCTACTGATCCTCTCATACCTGATTTGGAGGATACTAGTATCTTTAGTAGTGCATATGATGATGAAGATGTGGGTGCAGAGGCTGACCTTAATAACTTGGAAACCACCATGAATGTCAGTCCTATTCCCACAACCAGAATTCACAAGGATCATCTTAAAGACCAGATCATTGGAGACATAAATTCAGCTACTCAAACAAGGAAGATGACCAAGATTTCTGAAGAACATGTTATGGTCAGTTACATCAAAAAGCAAAGGAGAACAAGTCATAAAGATTATCAGAACTGCTTATTTGCATGTTTTCTCTCTCAAAATGAACCCAAAAAGGTGATTCAAGCTTTGACAGATCTAAGCTGGATATAAGCAATGCAAGAAGAGCTTCTGCAATTTAAACTTCAAAAGGTTTGGACTCTGGTGGATCTTCCTAAAGGCAAGAGGGATATTGGAACTAAGTGGGTATATAAAAACAAGAAAGCTGAGAAAGGAATTGTAGCTAGAAACAAGGCAAGACTGGTTGCACAAGGTTACACCCAAGAAGAAGGCATTGATTATGATGAGGTTTTTGCTCATGTTGCTAGGATTGAAGCAATCAGGTTATTTTTTGCCTATGCATCATTTATGGGATTTATTGTGTACCAGATGGATGTGAAGAGTGCCTTTTTATATGGTACTATCGAATAGGAGGTATATCTGTGCCAACCTCCTGGTTTTGAAGATCTAGAGTTCCCTGATAAGGTTTATAATGTAGAAAAAGATTTATATGGTCTACATCAAGCTCCTAGAGCCTGGTATGAGACCTTGTCTACCTACCTATTGAAAATGGATACAGAAGAGGCACTATAGATAAACTTTGTTCATCAAGAAGGACAGAGGTGATATCCTGTTAGTACAAGTGTATGTTGATGATATCATCTTTGGGTCTACAAAGAAGTCTTTATGTGTTGAATTTGAGCAGATGATGCACAAGAGATTCCAGATGAGTTCTATAGGGGAGCTCACTTTCTTCTTAGGGTTGCAAGTCATGCAAAAAGATGATGGAATCTTCATCAGCCAAGACAAGTATGTGGCTGATATATTGAAGAAGTTTGATTTTGTTACTGTAAAGAGAGTAAGCACTCTCGCAACCCTCCCACCAAAGACCTACCACAAACAGCCCCCCGCCCCCACACGCCACAACCACCCCCCCCGCCCTACCTCCCCCACCAACCCCCAACCTCCCTGGCTCCCCCACAACATCCCCCCGCCGCACGCCCCCCCCACCGACCAAACTCCCCCCTGCCCCCCACACATCAACGACCCCCAATTGCTTCCACCAAGCCACCCCCCCCCCCACCTCCCCCGGCCCCCCCCCCAACCCACCCAGCCCTCCCACACCCCCCAAACCTCCCCCCCCGACCCAACCCCTCCCCAAACACCCGCCCCCCCCCCACCTCCCTACCCCACGCCACCCCACGCAACCCCACACCCCCCCCCCCCCCCCTCACCACCCTCTCCTGCACACCACCGCCCGGCGTAACACACCACTAGCCCCCCCCCCCCCCCACCCCCCCCGCCGCGCCGACCCCGCCACCACGCGCCCCCACTGAGATCCCGCCCCCCCCCTCCCGACAATTAACACCCCCTCCCCCCCCCCCCCACCTCCACACCCCCCCCCCCCCCCCCCCCCCTACCCGATGCCCCCCCTTCCCCCCGCCGAACCCCCCGCCACCCTCAGAGCCCCGCCCCACCCAACCCCCCCCCGCCCCCCCCGCCCCCTTACCCCAGACCCACTTACAACATTGGGTCCCCCTCTTCCCTCGGACCCCCCCACCCCCCCACCCCCCCACCCACCCCACACCCCCCCAGGACCCACACCCCCCTGCCCCCCACACCCGAAATCGCACCCCGCCCCACCCCCCAGCGGCACTCCCCCCCCTCCACCCTGCTAAGCCCCAGTCCCCTGAACTACCCCCGCCCCCGCCCCCCCCCTCCCCGCCCCCCGGCCCCCTACCCACCACCCCCAACTCCGTCATACACCCACTATGTCCATCCCCACCCCCCCTGCGTCCCCCCACACACAAAGTCATGCCGACCCCCGACAGCAACGCCACATGCCGACACACCCCCCTACCGCCCCCTCCCGTCACGGGACCACCCGATCCCACCTCGCCCACACTCACCAATAGTGTGCCCCCCGCCCTGTTTACAATCCCCCACCAACCCTACCCACACCCACACCCATCTCCACCCCCGCCACCCCCTCCCCTTGCCCAGCCCAGCGCCACCAATGACCCCGCACACCCCCAACAAGCTCCCCCCCCCCCCTTCCACCTACCCCCCAACCCTTTCCGCTTCCTTCCGCTCCCCCCCCCCCCCCCACCCCACCCACCCGCAAACACACCGGACCCCTACCACCCCTATCCGACCACCCGACCTCCACCATGCGCCCACCAGCCCATGACGCCACCCACATCCCCTCAGCCCCCGCCCTCCCCCCCCAATCCCGCATTCCCCCCCGGTCCCCCCACCCCCGGTGCAAATCCTACACCGCATCCCCACTCACCCCTCCCCAATTAGCACTAACTAAGTTCTAAACGATTCCGTCCAACTGTTAGTGCTGGCTGGGCAAAGTTTTGATACAGCAGAGCTCTTCCAACTCATCCTCTTATGGCCCGATTTAGAGGATATTGCTGATCATTTAACTAATGGAAATCTTAGAGTGGTTCATATAATATGACGAAGAGGGTTGCGAGACTAACCTCAACAACTCAGAACCACCAATGAATGTCCAGAACTCCCAATTCCCACAACCAAAATTCACAAGGATCATCCTAAAAACTATATCATTGGAGACATAAATTCAGCTACTCAAACAAGAAGAATGACGAAGATTTCTAAAGAAAATGCTATGGTCAGTTACATCAAAAAGCAGAGGAGAACAAATCACAAAGATTTCAAAACTGTTTATTTGCCTGTTTTCTACTCACAAATAGAACCCAAATATGGTGACACCAAGCTTATGACAGATCCAAGCTGGATAGAGCAATGCAAGATGAGTTGCTATAGTTATATGATGCAGAAGGATTGGAGATTGGTTGATTTACGCCAAAGGCAAGCAGCCATTGGAACAGAAATGGGTCCTATAAGAAACAAGAAAGATGAGGAGAGGATAATAAGTTAGAAACAAGGCAAGACTGTTGCAAACCAGGTTACACCCAAAGAAGAAGGAATTAATATGAGAGGTTATTATGCTCCTGTTGCTAGGATAGAAGCAATCTAGTTTATTTTTGGCCTATCATCATTTATGAGGTTTTAATTTGTGTACCAAATGGATGTGAAGAAGTGCCCTCTTTTATATGTACTTTGAAGAGGAGGCATATGTGTGCCAACCTCCTGGTTTTGAAGATCCATAGTTCCCTGACAAGGTTTAATAAGGTAGAAAAAGTTTTATATGCCCTACATCAAGCTCCTAGAGTCTGGTATTGAGAACCTTGTCTGACCTATTTTTAAAAAATAATTTAGAAGAGAGCACTATAGATAAGACTCTATTTCATCAAGAAGGACAAGGTGATATCCTGTAAGTGTAGGGTATGTTGATGACATCATCTTCTTTGGGTCTACAAATAGTCTTTATGTGTTGAGTTTGAGCAGATGATGCACAAGAGATTCCAGATGAGTTCTATAGGGGAGCTCACTTTCTTCTTAGGGTTGCAGGTAAAGCAGAAAGATGATGGAATCTTCATCAGCCAAGACAAGTATGTAGCTGATATATTGAAGAGGTTTGATTATCATCATCATCTTCGTTATCATCGTAAAAAAAATTGAAACGTCGCGAAGGCTCGGGAGTATGAGTACTAACAGTAGCTGCCTGCTCTTGTTGACTTAACTTTTCACAAACGGCTTGTAAAGCTTTATGAAGTTTCTCTTGAAGTAGCAATTCTCGGACACTCATTTCTTTAGGAGGTAGATGATCGATGGATGTCTGTGTAGGTTGGTCAAAACCGGAAGATTTAGAATTATAGCAAAGATTAGGCTCATATAAGTTCTGATGATTCGGTTGACATTGAAAATTCGCATGAGGACCCCCACAGTTTTCACAACAAAGATATTGTTGTGGAAAACTCGGTAAATTTTATGGATAATAATTATCACCAAAGTTTTGATTGTAGCTTGGTTCCTGCTCATATGAGACCCAAGCGGTAACGTGGCGGACATTAAAAACATAGTGAGAATACGTTCCCGACATAACCACACAGTATGTCTCATACTGGGCTGTGGAGGTGGAGTAAGAAAAAAAAAGAATCGTGTGACTTCATCATAAGAAATGGGATCAGGGTTACGGACAAACTCGTCTCCGAAACTTACATTGGTACAACGCTGACAATTTCCACCGTTAAACAGACCTCCACACCACGAGCACCTCGAAAACCAAGACATGTTGAAGAATTATCGGATAAGAGGGTAGAGAGAATAAGAATTAAACGAATAAGAGGATAGAGAAGAATATTTATAGATTTTTAAAATAATACATAAGGAAAAGAAATTAAAGAAAGAAAAATATTTTTGGTAACCGATAGTCAAAGGTGCACGGTAGCTCTCTAGAAAACGCACAAAGAAGCGGAGGAGCGGGTAAGCGCGAAGCGTTTTAAAAACCTTCTCCTTTTTTTTCGGTTGAAATTCGTAAGGATCGACCCTGCCTTATACCCTCTCTTATAGTTTTGTTAATCCTATTTTGAGCCGAGTTAACAATTAACAACACGTATTTTCCCAATATTAAAATAAAAGAAAATAAAAATAGAATTAAAAAAATATTTTTGGATTTTATATAAAAACAAAGACGAAAACTTCACAGGGAAAGGATCTTCAGGGCTCGAACAACGAACCCCTCACGTAAATCGCTACACCTCTCCTCGACAACGGCGCCATTTTGATATTCTTCTTTTAAGATACGTACAAACAGAAAAACTCCTCAATAAATATATAATACTATATATATAAAATATATATATATAGATATATATATATATATATATAATAAATATAATATATAATAACATGTACATATATGCAAAGTATCATACAAATTATTCTAAGGAAAGAAATAATAAGTAATCAACACGGGTATCGTTCGCCTCGTGAGAGTGAAAGGAACATTTCCTACGTATCATGTTGTAAATTAAGCTTGATTGTCATTTAAGTTTTGGTTTTGGTTTCTAAATCTAATTACGCAAAGGGAAAACACTTAAAGGCACGCTAAACTAATATTAAAGGCACAAATAAATTCTAAAAACACTTAACGACTAACGGACTAACGGATAAACAAAAATTATCAAAATAAACTCTAAAAACTTAAAATGCAAATTTCTTAAACTAAAATGTTAAAATTAATTTTTAGAAGCAGAAAATATTTTTTTTTGTATTTTATTATTTTTAAAACTAATTTTAAAGCTTTTTAAAACTAAAAACCAATTAAACATATTAAATGAAAACTGAAAATTATGAAAAATTTCAAAAAGTCTGAACAAATATAAATGTTTAGAAAGAAAAATGGAATTCCAGCTTATTCCAATACGCTGTGAAAATTATAATAAGCAAATAAGACACAAACTAGAAAAGGGGTAAAATATAAATGTGCAATGTTTAAATTAAAAAAAAAAAACCACATGGCAGTTGGTTGAGGTGTTGTGTGTGTGAAGGGGAGGTTAAAGGTTTGAACCCTGTGACTTCCTTTTTGGAAAAAACATTTTTTTTATTTTTCTTTTTGACAAATCTAAAGAATAAGCAAAAACTGACAACTTTAATAAGGGACTTATTAACAGAACTTAACAATAAGCTAGGAAAAGCTCCAAATAAAAGTGATAGATTTGGCAAATTTAAACTATGATAATAAGCTCAAATTGTTTGGCATTTAGGACTCAATAAGCAACTAGAAAAGCAAATAAGCTTAAGACAGCCTAAACCCTAGACCTAATAAGCTCAAATGACTAGAACTAAGCAAAAACAAAAAGCTAAAAATAATCTAAAAGCATTAAAACAATTTACTCAAAAACACTTTTAAATGACTAAAACCACTATTTTAAGCTAAATAAGCTGGAAATTAACAAATTAACTAATGAAATAAGCTAGGAATGACAGCTAAAATTGATAGATTACACTACTCATATTTTTGGCTTTTTGAAAATTAATGACAACTTGTTGCTTAAAATTAAGTCTAAAAAACTACTATTGACCAACTAAAAACTCAAAACAGATTGACGCTAGATTATAATAAGCTAATACCAACAGGATTTGGGACATCACTTGAGTTTGTTCAAGGTTGATAGTCTTCATAGCACTTGGAGTTTATGCAATGTAGTTTTCTCTATTTTGTATATTGTGTTATGATTGATCATTATGTTGCATTCCTGAGTTTTCGCCATTGTCGGGGTGTGACAATAAAGATGCAAAAGACACAACTTTTGAGCACAAAATCTACACCTTAAGCATTCAATTTTATAAAATCAGCTTACAAGTGATTTAGCACAACTTAGAACTAGCAGACATGGATTTTTGATAAAATAAACTACAAAACTTAACAAAGCCTATTTTGAGCTTATGAAAACTACTATTTAGAACTAATTTTAGCTTATGAAATTCATTTTGATGATTTAAACAGCCTGCACTACCTTTTATATAGTTAAAGTTGCTTATTCCAAACACCCTTTTAAATATAGAAAAACCATATTTAAGCTAATACATATCTTAAAAAGCTATGAATTACCAAAACAGATTGAGAACTATGAAAATTAAGGGCAAATAAGCATTAACCTTTCAGAAATAAGCACTAATTAATAAGCTAAACTAAAAAGCTATTATAACTAATAACTAAGCAATTTTTAATTAAACTTAAACTAATCTATTTTAAACTAAAAACTAGACATAATAAGCTAACATTAGATAGAATAAGCATGAATAAGCATAGAAAAAACACAAATAAGCAGAGAAATAAGCTAAATGAGAATTTAATCTTAAAAGAGAAAAAGTAAATGTACCATGATCCCAGCTAAACAGAGATCTAAAATTGCTTCAAAGAGCTTAAATCTACAAGCTGCTTAAAGAATAAGCTCTAAATAAGCCCTATAAGCCCTTCCAAGTCTGGCTTATCTTCCAAATGGCTTATTCAGTTTCTTTGAGTGGGTTTGAGACAAACAACTTATTCAGTTAAGCTTAAGGGAGACTTAACTGAATAAGTGATAGCTTATAAGGAAACGTGAGCTTATTGAGCTTATTAGGTAGTATATAAACACATTTTAAGTAAATTTGTATAAAAGAAACACTAGAATTCAAAACACAATTTAAATGAAACTGGATATTTATTAATATCAAAAGAGATTGCAAGGCTTTTAAAAGGAAATTACATTAATAAAAAGACAATAAGCTAAAATTACACTAAATAAGCTACTAAAACTATATTAAGCTAGATGATTTTCTACTGTGTGACTAAGCCCCTTTTTTATAGTGATAAGCAGAAGGTTCTAGGTCTTTAGGAGCGCACCATTCATCCATTCATAGCCCTTGATCTTCAATAAACTCTGAATCCATCAATATGAGCCCTTGATCCTCTTTCACGTTTCACTCGCCAATAGAAATGCTTAGGATTGCCAGCGTGGCTTAATGAGTGTGTCAGACGTGTCAGGTCAGGCTTCTAGAAGGGTTCGTGTAGGTGAATAGGTTTTACCTCGCGTTATTGTTGTGGGTGAATGGGAGGGAAATGGATGAGTAAATAGTAACATTGACCCAACGTTTTATTAATTTGACTTTGGACCGGGTATGGGATTGGGCTTATGACTATAACTTGGGCCAGGATATGGATAATTGATTTGTGTAAATTAGACTTTTGATGGACTTGTATTATTAGGCTAAGGTTAATATAAATTAATGGGCTGACCCGGTCCACAAAACGGGTATGGTTTGGCCCATTAATGAACATGGCTTCAGCTTCGCTTTTCTCATGCTCTTCTAATCTCGTGCTCGGTTTTGTCTGTTTTGGCTTGGTTTTTGTCCTTTTTAATATATCTGATACCTGCACAATACAAATCACAAAATACACATATACAATGCATTTTCTATGTAATTTTGGTCATTAAGGCTCATTTTAATAAGGAAAAATGATATGTGATTAAACACATATCAGTGCTTCAGGTGCCTTGTTGGTGTGGTACTTTTTAGGAAAGATTGTAGAATGATCAACCCAAAGCCTTATAATAAAAGCCCGTTTTACCTTTATAAACTTGTTACTCCTTAGCTCTAGTGGTGGAGATGTGTATCCTTGCCAAGCCTATGATAGAATACTCGTCACGACCGAACAATTGAGTGAATTAGTTACATGTTACCACATAGATTAGTTGAGTGATTTGAGTGTTTTTATCTTCCTATTTCATGAGGTGTTTGGTTGTGTACTTGTAATAGATAAAATAAATGCTTAAACGGAAAAATCCTTAGGGATACATTTTTATAAACTTCTAAAAGCTACTTGAGGACAAGTAGGATTCAAGTGGGGGAGATATTTGATGACATCAAATTACGTCACTTTTATAGCATCATTTATCCCATGTAATTAACCCATTTTGTATGATTATTGCAAAGAATTGTTACTTAATCCTTTATATTTGAGAATTGCAGTAATTATGGAGTACTTGGTGAAGATTAACTAAAGGGCATGCATTCTAGAGCTTAAACGAAGATATTTTGAAGATTATTATTTTGAAGACCAGTACGCCATATCCATCAAGGAATATACGGCGTATATGTGCCTGCACTCACCAAAGACCACGAAGGAAAGAAGATCCAATACGGCGTATCCAGGAAAGGCAATATGCCGTATTCAAGCTTTATGGAAATAAAATATTTTGGAAGATGTCAAACGTGGTCCTTACCCCAAGAAACCCACAATATGCCGTATCCAAGACTTTGGATACGCCGTATCGAACCGACTCCAGACCCTATAAATAGAAAACTCAAAAACAAGTTTTAAGTGTGCTTTTAACCACCAAGGTCGATTTTCAGAAGACAAAAGAAGCCAAGAAGGTGCGGCAACGTGCTTCAATCCATAGGGAAACGTAATTCATATACTCTTGATAATCGTTCGATCTTTGGTATCATTCGTTTAACTCGGTTAGTTTACCTTGTTTGATTTGATTATTATGTTTGTATTCATCACAATGGTTATTGGCTAATACCTTTAGGTATGGCCATATTTATGAAGATTTCAATGTTTAGTTTGTTTATCTCGATTGCTTAATTTATCGTTGGTTATTGATTATGTTTATCATATAATACTCGTTTATATGCTTTAATATGCGTTCTATCCATATCTAAGGATATCGCCTGTAGCTTAACTAGATATCGGATAGTTCTCATATATTAATTTATATAGGTGGAATTAATAAGATCACAAATAAAGTCATGCTAAATCCGTGTCTAAGGATATCGCCTGTAGCTTAACTAGATATCGGATAGTGCCTTTGGTTTAGTGAACAAGTTATACTAGCAGGTGACCTAGACAGAATCTAACAAATAACGTTCCGATTCCCTTGGCTTAGTATGGATTGTGATCTACAACTTATATGAAATACCGTAAGAAGTAAGTTAGTAAAGTCTCTATGAGCATTGGTTTAACAAGATCACCGTTGCTTTAATCCCTAAGATAGATTATAATCAGTAAAAAAGGATGCTTTATGCAGACATGTTTAATTGTGACAGAATTCTTCGTATCTAGGTCTTAGGAAAAAGTAACACCTAAGTCTTAAGAATGATATGCCGCCTCGAGATAAGTAATCATTGCACTAATAAACAAACCTGTGTTTTAATTGGAATAAATATGGTTAATACGTTTCCCTTACATTAGGCTTCACCGCATCTTTATCTTCTATCTATCACCTTGTGTGTATTAATTGTCACCAAAACCTTAGGTTAGATACACAAAACCTGTGCCAGTCTCTCAGGCTGAAAACCCCCCTTTTGCATTAGTTTTAGGTTTAACTCAGATAACTAAAATACTGATAGATTAGATATTAACGCTCTCGCTCTTAGTGATCGACACCCTACTTACCACGAAACTCCCACTGACCGGGTACACTGCCCGTTAAAATGTTGTTTTAGGTATAGTCGGCATAAAATAAATAGTAAAACTTGATACATAAAATACCTACTCACAACGACACATCAAGTGCAAAAACTTGATGTGTCGTTGTGCGTAGGTATTATTTGTTATCAAGTTTTACTATTTATTTTATGCCGACTATACCTAAAAACAACACTTTAACAGGCAGTGTACCCGGTCAGGATGTAGCTTCTTTGGTAAGTAGGGTTTCGATCACTAAGAGAGAGCGTTAATATCTAATCTATTAGTATTTTAGTTATCTGAGTTAAAGCTAAAACTAATGCAAAAGGGGGATTTTCAGCCTGAGAGACTGACACAGTTTTGGGTATCTAACCTAAGGTACTGGTGATAATTAACACACACAAGGCGATAGACAGAAGATAAAGATGCGGTGAAGCCTAATGTTAGGGAAACGTATTAACCATATTTATTCTAATTAAAACGCAGGTTTGTTTATTAGTGCAATGATTACTTATCTCGAGGTTGTAACATTTCTCATTTTCATGTCATTGTACGACTCTATTAATGATCACCGTTTATTTTAGTCCGATACGTGTTTAAT
>BQNB010166983.1:0-14054 GCA_026074375.1 Tanacetum coccineum | reverse complement strand
TTTAACAAATTATCTTAGGTTTTTATAAAACTTAAGGTATAAATATAATTAATTAGTTAATAAAAGAAAATAAAAAAAATATTTTTTTTTGGCATGAAACTTAAAATCCGAATTTTATAAAAAAAGAAAAAGACAAAGAAACTAGTTTGAGTCATAATCTAATACCTAGTTATAGTTAATCTAAAACACTTCTAGGTAGCCTATAAATACAAAACAAAAATCCCTAACCCCCCCATATGTGAAATCGGCAAAACCAAAGGAGAAAAAGAAGAAGAAAAAATTTAGGGTTCTTTTCTAAGGTAAATTTTCTAATTTATGTTCAATTCTAATTACAAATTTTCAATTCTTGTTATATTCTAATTAATAACACATGTAATAATTAATATGATGGATTAGGGTTCATGTAAGATCTGTAAATTTAGGGTTTTTATCTTTTAAAATCGTTTTTATATTGTTAATGAAGTTAATCATGTGTTGTGATGATATCCATTCTTGTTTACGCCTCGCGTTTCCGCCTTGGCGGGGTGTGACACTTGCGACACAAAAGGGTTTGACGATTATTTATAGGCATATTACGAGATTAGTTGGTTGTTGATGGAGAGTTTGGACCGGAGGCGTTTGTGGAAGGGTAATCTCTTTGAACTCTAGGTGGTGGATGTGGTTGAATGAGGAGGAATTCAATCTAATTGATATCCTCACTTAAAGCAAGGAATTATTTTTGGGTGAAGATGCAACAAGGGCAATACCCAACATGGGTTTCAACTTGGTTAATGTTGAGGGTGTGTGGTAGGTTTGGAGAGTAAGGTGATGAGGGAATGTTGTTTTGTTGTTGAGAGAGATGCATGGCTAAGAGGTTTGATAGGTCTTGTAGTTGATTAATGTCATCAACTAGGCTTTCTCTACTTGGAGATAGAGGTGGTGTGTGTTGAGTTTGGTTGTCACTTTGAGGTGGAGCTTGAGTGTGAGCAACATGTGAGTTGATGGGTGAGATAGGAAGTGGAGGATGTGAGACAACTTGTGGTGATGTGGAGTGTCCTTATTGTAAGGAGTTTGGTTGTCACTTTGAGGTGGAGCATGAGTATAAGTAACATGTGAATTAATAGGTGAGATGGGAAATAGAGGATGTAAGACAACTTGTAGTGATTTGGTAGTGTCCTTGATGTAAGGATTTGGTAATGCTTGATTGGGGTGATTGTTTTCATGATGAGGAGTGAGTGGTTTTGGCATTGGTGTAGGTGAATTTGCATTGAGCACATTAGATGTGTTGCAAAGTTTTGGTTTCATCCTCTAAATGGGTTTCACACTCATTTTGGCTACCATTGATGGTTTGGATGTGGGTTTGTTAGGAGATGTCATTGGTGAGGATGATTGTGATGATGATGATTGAGAGTGTATTTATAGTGGAGGAAATGTTTAAATTGGGAAGAATGAACATTTAAAGGATCAAATCCAAGAAATGTTTGTGAATTTAGGGAAACAGTAGCTAAGTCTAGAGGGTATTTGGTTAAAGGGAGGTGAAAGTACTGTTTTACCCGTGTTTGCCTAGGCCGGTCCCCTTAATTAGGGGTCGGTCCCCTTAAAATTATACGGGGCCCGACTATGCTATTTTCAGTAGATTTCCCAAAAATCGATTTTTCTTAAAATTCTTTTTGTGTGAGGGTTTCTGTTTTGGTGGTTAATTTGTAGCAAGTTCATCCTTTTATGGCAATTAAGATCTTGTAGCACATAGCAATTTAGCATTCAACATTCTACATATATATGACAAGTTGTAGGATAAAACTATTTTATATAATTTTGGCATATAATCATATATGAATTGAAAACCAAAAGAGTGAAGAGCATATAAAATAGTAACTAGATATAATGCACAAATAATTTATCTTGACAAGGGGGTTAAGTTAAAAACGAACCAAACTTTTGTGCAAATCCTAGTGTGTGCCTAAGTGCGACAAATGTGGAGTAGCGATTATTTCGACACTAAGACATGTAAAACCTAAGAAATAATCCAAATGCTCCTTGATTTAATTTTGCTTAACCAAGATTGTCGAAAATATATATTAGATTATATACTTTTGACAACAAGTAAGAGAACATTATGCATATGTGAAAAATGTTTTTAGCATATCTCAACAATATGTGAAAATTGATTTTCATGTGCTCCTAGTTGTGAGAAAAACCTTTTAGAAAATAATAGATTGAGACTATTGTATATATGTATAATGAGATATGCATTTAGATAGAAGAATTTGTAAAAGTTTGCTTATAAACTTTTCCCAATCTTGTGTTTTTGTGTAAAATAGAAACCTAGACACAGAGAGAAAAAAAAAAAAAAATTTGTCAGTCAGGTGGGTGGTCCCCTTAAAATTAAGGGGGCCGCCCTTTATGAATTAAGGGGGCCACCACCTGTTGAGAAATTTTTTTCTCAGATTTTTGACAAATGGTTCATTGATGATTATCATTTCTTTATTATGCCGAAAACTTAATCAATTTGTTCCATCATTCCTAGACCTAGACGTAAGTAGTTAAATGGCTCACGTTTAAGTGGTTTAGTTAGAATATCGGCTATGTTGTCTTCCGATGAGACCTTTTCTATAGAGATATTCCCTTTTTGAACATTATCGCGAAGGAAGTGATGGCGAATCTCAATGTGTTTTGTTCGTGAGTGTTGAACGGGATTCTTACTTAAGTCTATAGCCCCTTTGTTATCACACATTATTGGAATGTCGTCTAACCTAACGCCATAGTCTATGAGAGCTTGTTTCATCCATAGAGCTTGTTGACATGCCTTTCCGGCGCTTACATATTCCGCTTCGGTTGTGGAGATGGCAAGAGCGGTTTGCTTCTTCGAAAACCAAGATGTTAGGCAACATCCCATAAACGTGCAAACACCACTAGTGCTCTTGCGATCTACGTAATCTCCTGCATGATCCGAATCCGCATACACTATTGTTTCTATGCCGGATCCCTTAGGATACCATAATCCTAAATGCGTAGTGCCTTTAATGTATCGGAAGATACGCTTAACCGCTTCTAGGTGAGAGGTTTTGGGATCCTCTTGAAAGCGTGCACAAAGGCAAACACTAAACATGATATCGGGTCTACTTGCCGTTAAGTATAATAAACTACCTATCATGCCTCTATATTTGGTATTATCTACGGACTCACCTTCTTCGTCTCTCGTGAGTTTGGTTTCCGTAGACATAGGGGTTTTTATTGGCTTAGAGTCTTCTAGTCTAAATTTCTTAAGCATTTCCTTAATATATTTTGATTGATTAAAAAATATTCCATCATCTAATTGTTTTATTTGTAATCCTAAGAAAAAATTTAGTTCCCCCATCATACTCATTTCAAACTCATCATGCATGATCTTGGCATGTTTGATGAGATGAATATTGACAATTTTTAATTAACTCTTTGTTTAATTAAAAAGTTTCTTTGACTATCTCGAAGGAGATAATTTGGATGTCAATACATAAGATGATTTGGTGACTAAACTTCTTGCGAACATGATGAATTAATTTCTTCGAACAAAAAAATTTATTGATACGTTTTGAAATGGGAGAGAGTAGATATTGTGGAGGATGAGAGATTGGAATGAAGTTACGACTTCAACAAGGCGATTTTGATAGACGTAGTTGAGGCAAGCGTCGAGGTGGAAGGGAGTTTGTTTCATCCATAGTGGTTTGAGACTTTTTCGATGCAAAACTAATCCTACTTCTATCTTAATTATTATCCACTAACTCATTTTTCTTCGTTAGTGTGTTCGTGGCCATAGAAGGATTTCCATTTTATAAAGGTTCTTGGATAATTCTTGTGGAAAGAATAGTTCCTAATGAACTAATATTCTTTAAACTAGCTAAGCAAACAAAATGGCATTTCTAGTGACTAACATTATTTTCCTAACTTTCACTAATACTAAGTTATATCATATACCAATCTATAAATTTACGTAATTAGAGAGTGAGGACGTTACCTTAGCCTTCAAGAGTAATTACCTTAAAATCTTCAAGGTAGAATGCTTTAAGATGAGGATTATGAAGATCCCTATATGAGTTCTTTAAATTTGTTTGACGAAGGCCAAAGGATGCTTGTAGATGATTAACCTCGGAAGATGTGGTGATCTAGCCATTTGGTCCCCATCGTTTCATGGGTCCGAAGTTATTGTTTTCGAACATGTTTTGCATTTGATTCGAACATATGCATGGTGAACATCTTCCACATTGAGTAAAACTTGGTTGGTGTAAATGATTCCACATTGTGTGATTAGTGTTAGAGTAATTTGGTCTACCTTGGTCTCTCCTAGGTTGAGGTGTTTTGGAACGAGGATGAGAGTTTTCTTTTCTTCTCGAAGGAGGTGTTTTAGACCTCATTGTGGGTTTAGTAAATCCGACTCCGGGTTTTAAGTGAGGTTTGTAAAAACGTTTTACCTCATCATTACTAGTAATAGGAATTTTAGTATTGTTTATAAGTATAAATTTTGGTTTTGAGTTTGGTTTTGAGTTTGGGTTTGATTCTATCAATTTTTCTTTCGACTCGACTTCTTGAGCTCTTACAAAGTTTACTTGTTTGGTTTCGCTAGGTGACCCTTTGGTAAAATTAAATCCTAAACTGGATTTATCTCCAGAAGTTTTTTGAGAACTTATTATTTTCTTAAGTGAGTGACAACTATCATTAAATTGATTTAGCCTAGATATTTCTTTTCTACGCTTCTCATTTTCAAACTTAAGGTCTTGACATAATTTTCATTCTTCATTTACTTCCTTACCTTTTTCTAACATAGATAATTTATCTTTTAATTCTAGTACTTCATTCTCTAATTCTATTTTAGCTTGTTTTAGAGTTTTATTTTTAGCCATGACTTTTAGTCCTATTTTGCATAGTCTACTATATTCACTATCTAAGTCATTTTCGTCTAATGATGATTGGTCATCACTAAAATATTCGGTTTCAGAAAGTACCTCATTTGAAGCTTTAGCTATAAGACACTTTTCGTCCTTTGTCCTTTCGTCTTCATCTTCGTCGCTATCACTCCAAGATCCTCCAACAAACGCCTTTTGATTTTGATATTTTGATTGTTTAGGACATTTTCCGATGAGATGATTTGGATCTCTACACTTAAAGCATTTTCTTTCGCCTTTGCCATTTTTGTCGTCTTAATTTCTTTGGAATGATTTTCTTTCTTCATGTGGTTGTCTTACGAATCGTCCTCGTCTTTTGAAAAAATTCTTAAAGTCTCTTACGGTCATGACGTATTCTTTATCTTCACTATCGGAGGTTGAGCTATCATCATCACTAGATTCTTTCTAGCTTTCAAGGCAATAGATCTACTTTGTTCTCTTTTGCTTTTGATGGTTTCGGAATCTTTCTTAATTACTTCTTCATAAACCTTCAAATTTCCAATGAGTTCGTCAAGTGATAGAGTTGTTAGATTCTTTGATTCTTCAATCGCCGTGACTTTTGCGCGCCATTTAGGATGTAATGCCCTAAGAAATTTCCTAACACAATTCTTGCTAGAAAAACTTTCATCAGTGTTTTAGACTAGTAATAATGGTGTTAAATTTAACAAAGGCATTATCTATTGACTCCTCTTCCGGAATCATAAATTGTTCATATTGTTGAACAAGAAGATCTATTTTGTTAGCTTTAACTTGATTATTACCTTGATGAGTGATTAATAAAGTATCCCAAATTTCTTTTGCGGTTTGACACATAAAAATTCTTTCGTATTCTTTACGTGGCAAAGCATTATAAATTACCATTTTAGCTTCATTATTTTTTGCAAGTTTCTTTTTAAGATCATCATTTTGTTTATGAAAAGGTACAACTTCATCCTTTTTAGTTTTGGGATTATTTTGAATAGGAGGAAAATCACCATCGGTAATAACATGCCAAAGATCTAGATCTTTTGACTTCACATAAGTTTCGAATCTATTTTTCCAATAAATAAATCCATCACTTTCAAATAGTGGTGGTCTTTACATAGATTGCCCTTCTAAATATTTTTCCGATTCCATAGATCGATTCAAGTTTTAAAATACAATTTATTTTAAAAATCTTGTTTGACGTGGCTCTTGATACCAATTGTGGAAAACTAGAAGGGGGGTTGAATAGTTTATCGCTTTTTAATTTAAGGTTTTAAAGTGTTTGTAAAAATTCTAGATTCGACTTTATGTGAATTCAAACACTGGCCACAAATATAAAACAATATAACTTATCTAACAATTAATAGATAAGTATGAGAAAAATAATGCAAGATAAGACGATTAGAGTAAGACAATCAAACATAATGCAAGGATTTATAGTGGTTCGATAATCGAAGCACCTATTCGCCTACTCTCATCCACGAGCACCCGTATCTTCGAGGTTTTCTTCACTATGTCAACAAGCTCCCTTATGGCGGAGAAAACCATACACACCGTTGCTTACACCGATTTACGACACAAAGTAAATGACGCGTTCTTATCTTAGCTAGAACCAATCTATCACAACACGAACTTTACAACTTGTCACGATCTTCATTAACTACACAAAGCTAAAGATGTTATATTGAATCTAACATTTATTTTAATTGTAGAAAATTGTTTTGTAATGTTTATAAAACAATGTTTACAACATTTTTATAATTGCTGAGTTGAATACCAAAATTTCCTTTGATCATAAAATGCATTAAGATTATTATTTATTCATACCTTGAAAGTGATATACATTTCAACTGAAAATTTACTACTAATCACTTGTTTACGTTTAATTTTACATTGAACGTTTTTATATTTTGTGATTATCAAAACGTAAAGATGTAAAAAATATTAGTAATGTTTTTAGGCATTATATTTTATCAATACATGCCAAACCCACTCATTATTGCAAATCATAGTACTTAACTTGGTATTTCCATTAGCATCGGGAAGACTATCAATAGGGAATGCATCACTTAAAAATCCTCCCACCATTTGTAATGCCATAGAAACATAGAATTGCCATTGCCTACTTCATACTTAATGTGTGGTCTCATTTTGTTCCTCGGGCTTAAGATTTGTTTCCACCCACAACTTGTATTGCTATTTGCCTTCGCCTCCCATTATTTTTTAGCAACTATTCACTTTTTAGCAACTCTTGTACTCTTGTACATTTTAGCCACTTTAGTACTTTATGTCTTCCTTTTTGCTTTTTGTTTTTAGGAAGTTCCCGTTAATATATTTAGGTCTTTGTTTAGAGATGGTCTTCAGGAAGTTAGTAAGCTAGTCTCCATCATCCTGATTGTAACACCCCAAATGGGTCGAACGGAATATGGGTCATAGAGGTTACTTCATAGATCAATAGCACAAGATATATATGAGAACGACCTTAAAAAGAGTCGTAAAACCGATACATTGGATTTAAACAAATTGTTTGTTACAAAAGCCCGTAGCTTCACTTGTTCATTGTTCAAAAGATAAAGATTCTAGCACATAACAAATATTTCCCCAAAATGTAATGCAACCAAATCTTTAAAGCATATGACTTCTAAAATAACGACCACCAATGTATCCCTTGTCTTGTACCTCATTGATCTCTGAGAAAAACATTGCTTTAAACGTCAACAATATATGGTGGTTAATCGATAGTTTGTAAAATGTATAATGTAGGACCATAAGATTCCCAAGTGTATGATAATGCAACAGATGCAAACATGACAAAAATGTAATTACGTTTCTCTAAGCTCATGACACTAAAGCTCGACATGTATGAATTGCAATATAAATTGCCAACATTGCCCTTGATGATGTTCTAACCCGCAACATCCCAAATCCGACATGGTATACGTTCGTTGTCTGGCAAACCGGCACAGTGAGCGCTACTCACCCGAACGGGGAAGTCAATCCCAAATAGATCTATTTATAACATTCGCGCTTACTCAGTAATTGATAGTTCATGATAATGGGCTCAGTGGGTTATCGCTACTTAGGATAACACGTAATCATAATGTAAAAATATCCACTTGTGTCCAATTGTAAAACAAAGCATATTTCTCACCCCAAAACTTGTAAATCATTATAATATAAAACGTGGGCTATGAAACTCTCCTCGAGTGAATGAATCAACAATGTAAGTCACAGAATGAACGACACGTAAACATCCGAATGCAACCTAATTAAGTATAGGTCGTATGAGTACTAAGTAATTTGAATAACTAATACCGTATATAATTCTATATAGCTACATCACCATCTAATTGTAATTGAGAAATAATATTTATAAAGTTAAAATGTTTATAAATATTACCTTAGTAAAAATGTCATAACTTTCTCGTTTTAAGTCCGTTTTGTAGTTCTTATGATCCACGCTTTAGTGTTAAAAAGATATATCAAAATATTACATTTTATTATTTTTAACCCTTTGGTGAACAGTGATTTTCACTGTTCATGCACTTTATAAAATTATTTTTTTAAATTTAATTAGAGTAATCTCGTAAAAGTCATATCTTATTCGTTTTAACTCTGATTTTAGTGATTCTTTCGAGCACGTCTTCGTAATTAAAAGTTCTATCTAACTAAAATATTTTACAAAAAGTTCCTAAGATGAGCAGTAATTTATTTTTATAAAATTATTTTTATAAAAGTATTTATTATCGTAAACATGAAAAATCCATAACTCCTGTGAAAAATAAGACTCGGCACTTGACAACGATGCGGTTTTTGTGAAGAGGTGTGGATACTTCTTCCGGAATTGATCTTCACGTTCCTATGTAAACTCAGGACCTCTCCTAGAGTTCCATCGAACCTTAATGATTGGAATACGGCTTTGTTTCAATCGTTTAACTTCACGATCCATGATTTCTACTAGTTCCTCGATAAAATGAAGCTTGTCATCAATATGGAGTCCATCCAACAGAACGGCTAATGGTTCGTCGGCATAGCACTTCTTCAAGTTGGATACATGAAACGTATTGTTGGACCTTGCTGGCTCTTGACATAGCTCGGCTTGTAAGCGGATCCAACTTTTTTCATATCGTAAATGGTACAACATAACTGGGGTTTAACTTCCCCCCGTTTGCCAAAAAGGTACGACTATTTACGAGGTGAAACATTAAGCAAATCTCTATCCCCAACTTGAATTTCCATCAGCTTCGCTTTTAAATCGGGTAATTCATTTTTTCAATCCCGAGTGGCTTGAAATTCTTTGCTTTGATCTGAATAGCTTCTCGGTTGTCTCTTGAACTATTTCTGGACTGGTGAGTTGAACTTCTCCAACCTCGGCCCAACAAACAGGTGAACGACACTTTTGATGTAACATTTTAGGATTTTTAGGTCATTTTAGACCTCCTATTTATTCTTCACTTATTTTATTTCTAGTCCCTACACGTTTACTTTTAATTTAACTTTTAAGCTAAATCGCGTAGACTAGAAATAATCATTCAACGTAAACGGTCACCAAATAAATTAAGATTTACGTCAAGCAAATGTTATGTAATTATTAGGAAGATAATTATTAACTTTGCACATTTTATTTTTATTGGTTACGTAAAAGGCTTACGTTTGGCAATAAAATACGTTTAGACACACCCCGGAAATGCCTAGACTTACCTAGACTCAACCAAATAACCACTTTTAACCCGTAAAACGCAAAAAATGGATTTGGTTTTGTGTTATTAAGCCATGTAGGCGATTGTGGCTAGATTAATACACAATACTATGTGTTAAACAAACCATGTCTAGCAAATCTTGTCCAATTATTCTATTAAGATTGTACTTGTATATTTTGCATGAGATTTCAATCCCTTTTTCCCTCCAAACTACTAACGATAAGCATCCTACAACAGAACTAGAAACAATCTTCTATTATCCATGTAATAAAGTACTACATCTAACTAATTAATGTAGTGTACTTAGGGTTTATAAACTTATGATTCAGAAGCTATTGACCAAAGGATAAAGACACAATTGGATCTCTTTTGTGTCTTGGATACCCGCGGCCAACACACACCCTACACAAACTCAAGATTATCAAAATCAATGCAAATCTTGTACAATGATCTTGCATTTATGGGATGTACTTAGGAGGTATTAACAAAACCATGAGTGCTTAACTAGAAACCATGAAACCACCCTATTAGGGCATGGTTTGGTTTGGATTAGGGACTAGAAAATTTATCTAATCTTAAGCTTATATAAACCCACTCAATTACTTGACACTTAACCACTTTTACCAACTCTTAAACACACAAACTCTCTCCAAGCAAAACCATCTCATCCCCTTCTCTTGGTTCGGGTCATAAGCCACGAACAAACACCTTTATAATCTCACCATCACTTTTGAACAAGTAACTTAGGTTATCTTAGTGTGATCAAGGAATCTAAGGTTTGATTCGTATAAGGTTTTGAAAGAAAAGAAGCCACGGGTTTAAGCTAGGAAGTGGGTTATATATTCGGGTTAGATCACAACTCTCACGACATCAAACAAGATGATAGGACTCCTTTTAAGTCGAGTCTAACTCATACGTATTCATATTCTTACTAGCTATTTTCTTGTTAATCGAAATGGGTCACGTTAACTTGTGTAGAACAAGTTAACGTGAGTATGAACATGCATGGTTCAACCATGCATGGTTCACGATGCATATATGTATATATACTTATCATGTGTGGTGCTAGACTATGTTAAAATGTGCAAAGCAAGGTTTAATAACAAGCTAAAGCTTAATCAAATTCGTTTTATCATGAGTATAAGGACCAACATGGAGTTCTAACACTTGGACCACAATTTTGCACGAAAACATTTACATGATAACTTGATGGCTTGGCTCGGAAAGGAGCATATTGACTAGTAGAGCATTTGCATGTGTTAAACACGAGCCATAGGTGGGTCAAATAAGCTCAAAGTGTTCGGTTTGTGGTTAAACACCGCGAACACAAACCATACGCACCCACAGTGGACGTATATGTCCACTGTTGGGCCATGTAGCCCACCAAGGGTTAACATGGCTTATGGTTTTGGCTTATAAGGGAATTAGGGTGCTTAACAAAGACTTGAGGTTAACAAAAAAAACCTAATGGGACCCTAGAGTGTAATAGCTAACGTGACACTAATGGGCTTTTACCTAACACCCCACTTATTGGCCCCACTATTGCCGCCAAGCAGGCCCAACAGGCCGTAATTATGGGGTCCACAGCTTATTAATAAGCTCCTTGAACTTATTAAGGGGTTTGATATACTTGTGGGACTTATATGAACCCTAATATACATTAGAAACCAAATCGGACCCTTAATGGGCTTGGCAACCCATTACCGTGGCCAAAATGGGTCCATAAGCCACAAATAAGCTTGAACAGCTTATTTGTGAGCTTATGCAGTTTATGGAGCTTATTATAGACTTAGATAAACTATTGGATCTCTTGAAAATAAGCCCACACCTTAAAAACCTTTAACGAGTTCATAATGGGCCCAAAAGCCCATTACCGAGAGCTTATTGGCTTACGGATAAGCCAAACTGTAAAAGCAGCTTAATATCTTTAATAAGCTTAGATGAGCTTATTGAGAGCTTATGTGCTTTTGAAATCCTTATTGGACCATTAGAATGCTTAATGGACCTTAACGGGCCTAAAAACCCCAATAAGCTTAAATAAGCTCATCTGAGCTTATTTATAAGCTGTCATAGCTTATATGGCTTATTGGAGTCTAATAAAACCTTTTGTCACTTTTCAAAACTTATTTGGACCTAGAATGTAATTCTTGGACGTAGGGGGACTAAAGTTAAAACTAGGAACTTAGGGTTAAAAGTGTCAAACTCAAATTTTTATAAACATAAGGACTGTTTTTTGTAATATAGAAAACCTAAGGATATTTTACGAACAAAAGTGATTCTTATAAACACTGGACTAGTCATAATATTAAACGGATATTATACAAATTAAAACACGATTTACGAATAGATCTAGTATTTACTTGCACTTTTAATATGTAAAGGTAAATTATAATGTGTATTCTTGTAACATTTAGTGTTTAGTTGGTTTCCTATATGTACAATTCAGCTACCATGAGTAACATAGGTGAATTTTTATAAAACTTTAGGTATTGGATATAATAATAGGTATTTGTTGAAGCGTAGATAAGTTTTGGTGGTTCCGGAAATGCCTAAACGTATTTTATCGCGAAACGTAAACACTTTATGTAACCAATAAAAATAAACTATGCAAAGTTAATAATTATCCTCTAAATAATTATCTAACACTTGCTTGACATAAACATTTAATTGTTTGATGCCCGTTTACGTTGAATGATAATTTTTAGCTTACGCGATTTAACTTAACGATTAAAATTAAAAGCAAACGCGTACGAGACTAAAAATAAATACTGGATTATATAACGTCGTACAATGACCTAAAATACGAATTGTTACAGTCTTCCCCCGTTAAATGAGCCTTTTCCTCAAGGCTTAAGATGCGACACTTGACGATGGTGCGGTCTTTGTGAAGAGGTGCGGGTACTTCTTCCGGACATGTAAACTCAGAACCTCTCCTAGAGTTCCATCAAACCATGACAATTGGGATATGGCTTTGCTTCAACCATTTAACTTCATGATCTATGATCTCTACTAGTTCCTCAACAAAATGAAGTTTGTCATCAATGTGGAGTCCATCCAACGAAATGGCTAATGGTTCGTCGGCATAGCACTTCTTCAAGTTGGATACATGAAACGTATTCTGAACCCAGCTCAACTCTTAAGGAAGCTCAAGCTTGTAAGCAACGGCCCCAACCTTTTCCAATACTTTGAAAGTCCCAACATATATTGGGTTTAGCTTCCCCCATTTGCTAAAACGTACTACTCCTTTCCAAGGCGAAACCTTGAGCATTACTCTATCTCCAACTTGAAATTCTATTGGCTTACGCTTTAAATCGGCGTAACTCTTTTGTCGATCACGTGCGGCTTAAATTCTTTGCTTGATCTGAATGATTTTCTCGGTCGTCTCTTGAACTATTTCTGGACCAATGAGTTGAACTTCTCCAACCTCGGCCTAACAAACAGGTGAACGACACTTTCGACCGTAAAGTGCTTCAAACGGTGCAGCCTTAATGCTAGTGTGATAACTATTGTTATATGAAAACTCGATTAATGGCAAATGGTTAACCTAACCCTTTCCAAAGTCGATCATACAAGAACGCAGCATATCCTTGAGAGTTTGAATAGTCCTCTCGCTTTTCCCTTCAATTTGTGAATGATATGCAGTACTCATATCTAAATTCGTACCCAAGGCCTTCTGAAGTGACATCCAGAAATTTGATGTGAACCTAGGGTCGCGATCACAAATGATTGAGACAGGTATCCCATTCCTCGTGACTACCTCTTTCAGGTACATTCTTGCCAATTTTTCCATAGAACTGGTTTCCCTCATTGGTACGAAGATTGCGGATTTAGTAAGTCGGTCAACAATCACCCAAATGGTGTCATAACCTTGTGACGACTTAGGAAGCTTCGTGATAAAATCTATAGTGATATTATCCCACTTCCATTGAGGTATCTCAGGTTGCACCAACAAACCCGATGGCCTTAGATGTTCAGCCTTGACCTTAGCACATTTCAAACATTTGCTAACATAGGTGGCGATGTCGGCCTTCATATTAGGCCACTAATATAGATTCTTCCTGTCCTGATACATCTTGTCAAAACCTGGATGGATAGAGTATTTTGACTTGTGGGACTCGTGCATGATCACAGTCCTCAAATCTTCATAACATGGTAACTAACTCCTTCCGTTTAAGCATAGAGTTCCATCCACGCGGGGTTCCAACTTTTTTGTTCTAAATTTCTCTAGATCCTTTGAATTTTCAATCAACATACCTCCAAAATCTTCGTTCTTGATGTTCTATGGTTTTCGTGCTTCAGTCTGAGCATTTAAAATTTGTTTAAGGAGATTCAAACCAATAGTCATGAGTAAGGCTCGAACCTATAATGGCTTATTCCATTCTTTACGGCTTAAGGCATCGACCATTACGTTTGCTTTCCCCGAGTGGTAACGTATTTCACAATCATAATTGCTGAGCAACTCTAACCAACGACGTTGTCTCATGTTTAGCTC
>BQNB010166982.1:0-12598 GCA_026074375.1 Tanacetum coccineum | reverse complement strand
TTGGCGCCGTTGCCGGGGATTTTTAAGCTGTTCTGTAGTCAACTCTGGAAAATTATTTTAACTCCCCCTCTTTTTCAAAAAATAGCCATATAGTTTTCTGGCAAACTGACCCCTGACAATTTCTCTCTTGGATGCATACATGTGCTTCCAATTCTGAACTTGTTGAACCTTTACCTGAACCTGAATGTACTCTGAATTGAATACTCCGTCGACGAAACAGAAGAGTTCCATACGATCAAAGAAATAATCCACCACAACACCCAAGAATTGTCTACCCCCCAATTCTTAACATCAATTACTTCCGTCACTTTCTTGATATTCTTCAAAATTACGATCCAATGGATGATGAAACCATGTGGGTTGCCGAACATGTCGTCGCTCTGACTCCCGGTTCTGCAATCACTATTCTAGAAACCGCGAATGAATTTGCTATTAAAGGTAACCACTTGACTCTTGTCAAAGGAAACCAATTTGATAGTAGAACCAAAACCGATCCTCATAAACACATTCATGAATTCCTCATAATCTGTGATATGTTTAAATACAGAGATATTGAAAATGAAGTCGTCCGCCTAATGATGTTTCCCCTATCACTAACTGGAGAAGCAAAAACATGGCTGGACGAACTCAATGAAGGAACTATCAAAACATAGGATGAACTTCGAACCACTTTCATTAGCCGATTCTTTCCCCCGGCTCTTTTTGACCGACTCCTCGGAGAAATCCGAGCTTTCTCTCAACATGAAAACGAATCTCTGACCGATGCTTGGCTTCGTATGAAAGAAATGCTCTGAAACTGCCATGGTCATAACCTGTCCTAAGGCAACATATAAAATCTTCTATCATGGCCTCAGCGAGATAACCCAAGAAGTTATGAATGTTGCAGCCGATGGTATTTTCCTTTATAAAACACCAAATCAAGCTTATCAACTTCTCAAAGATAAATTTTTACTCAAGCTCGACTGGGCTAAAAATCAAAAAACCAAATCATCTCTTAAGAAAACCGTTGCTTTCGCCGATGAAGGTAGCAGTAACTCTGATACTGACAAAATTATGGCCCGAATGGATGCCATGACCCTGAAAATGGATGCTCAGTACAAAGAACTCTAATCTAATGCTAAAAAAACAAAACCCGATCCTGAAGAAGAAGCCAAATTCATGCAAACTTTCCGTAAGACTTGTTTTTACAATGATTACCGCGACCGAGACTCGAATCGCGATAATTGGCATTCAAGGGATGGAATGATTATAATTAGTTACATATCGAGTACAACTACCGATCCATTACTGATGATAAACCATACGATCTTGAAAAACAATTCAACGAATTCATGAAATCTTAGCAATCGACCAACACTTTCGTCAAAGAAACGTTCATGGATCTTAAAACTCAACTCAAAACCGTAGCAAAAAATCATCAAGCTTCAATTCTAATATCTTAAAATAAATTTCGACAGACTTGCTGACTAGCAAATCTGGCCGACCCTCTGGATCTCTTAATAGTAACACTCAACCAAACCTAAAAGGACACAATTCCAAAGCCTACCAACCACCAGAATCTCGCAATGAGCATGTGAATGTCGTATTCACCAGAAGTGGTAAATCCTACAACCCACCAGTGAACTTAAATGATCAACAAACTAATTCTGTAACCCATATTATCATATTTCCGACTGGATAGCGATGAAGATGACGAAGAACATTACACATAACCGGAAAATTCAAAATCCAAAACCAGCCAAGGAAATTACATTACCCAAACCATACAAACCAAAAATCCAGTATCCTTAACGTCTAAGGAAATAAAAAATGGAAGCTCAATACTGAAAATTTCTCGACATAATCCGTGCAGTTCGAATCAATGTACCTCTTATCGATGTCTTGGCCGGAATGCCTAATTATGGAAATTTTCCCAAGGAACTCATAAGCAAAAAACATAAAATCGAACAAATTTCTGCCGCTTTCTTAAGCGACGAAAGTTCACGATGATCCAAAACAATAGAAGTTCCACCTAATACTCGGAGACCCGAAAGTTTTCTATATTCCATGTTGTAATTTTAACAAAAACTTCTCCTGCAAATGCCTCTAGCCCGACCTTCGGTGCTAGCATTATCCTTATGCCATATTCATTATATGCCAAATTATCTCTCGAAAATCTTAAACCTACTAAAATGAGCATAAGATTAGCCGACAGATCATTTCAATACCCTGTTGGAATAGCTGAAAATATGCTCGTTGAAGTTAGTAAATTTACCTTTCCTGATGATTTTGTTATTCTTGAAATGGAAGAAGATAGTAAAGTTCCACTCATTTTGGGACGACCATTTCTTCACACTGCTAATGCAGTAATTCGAGTTAAACAGAAACAACTTAAACTTGGAGTTGGAACTGAACGAATGATTTTCAATATTGATTCTGCAATGAAACACTCCTATTCAAACGATGATACCAGTTTCAGTACCGATGTCATCGATGAAATCTTAGAAGAAGATTTCAACGCTCTTCTAGACAAAGGTAGTAAAATTCTTCATTCCATTAAAGAAACCCTTCTCGAAAAAGAAATCTTTGATGAATTTGATAAATTTATGGCAATGACTGCCGATGAAAACTCTGACTCTGAATCCGATACCGAAGATTCGCCATTCAAAAAAATCACCATCAATACTGATTATAAGATCAAAACATCTCTCGAAGAACCTTCTACGAATCTCGAACTTAAACCCCTTCCTGGTAATATGGAATATGTATTCCTGGAAGAACCCTCCTTTCTTCCTGTTATCATATCATCTTAGCTATCCAAAGAAAAGAAAAACAAACTCATATATGTCCTTAAAAAGCACAAGCAAGCCTTTGCTTGGAAAACAACAGATATTCCCAGTATTTGCCTATCATTTTGCAAACACAAGATACAACTTCTGGATGATAAAAAACCCGTTGTCCAAAAACAAAGAAGGTTAAATCCGAACATGCAGGAAGTTGTCAAAAAAGAAATTGTGAAACTCTTGGATACCGGTATAATTTATCCATATTGCCATAGTCCTTATCCAAGGTGTTAAACAAAGAATGGTGGTTTTACAGTTCGTCACCAACGAAAATGTTGATCTGCTTGTTCCAACAAGAACCATTACAGGTTGGCGAGTATGCATCGATTATAGTAAACTCAATGAAGACAACAGTTAAAAGATCATTTTACCTTTACCATGTATGGATCAATTGCTTGAAAGGTCTCGGTAGGAACATAATATTTCTGTTTCCTCGGATGGTTTTTTTCTGGGTATTTTCACAATTCCTATCGATCCTAATGATCAAGAAAAAGAAAAAAACAAAGTTCACGTGTTTCCTTCGGCACATAGGTTATAGGCAAATGCCTTTCGGGGCTATTTAATGCTCTGCCACCATTTCAATTGTGTATGGTTGGCATTCTTTCACAATATGATCGAAGAATTCAGTTCGAGTATTCTGGAGATTTCTCCGTCTTTTGGAAACTCTTTTGACACATGCCTAAACAACCTTGAATAAAAAAAAAATGCTCTAACATGTAAAGGACACTCATCATGTCCTACCTAAACTGGGAAAAATGTCATTTCATGGTCAAAGAAGGAATTGTGCTCGGACAATAAGGTGTTCCCAGTGCAGGACTTGAAGTCGACAAAGCAAAAATCGATGTGATCTAAAAACTTCCACCCCCTACTAATATCAAAGGTGTTAGAAGCTTTCTTGGACATGCCAGTTTTTACTGACGTTTCATTAAAGACTTCTCGAAAATTGCTCCCTCGTACCTATAACTTATACTGCCTCGAAAGAGTTACTTCCATTTGAATTGTGACGATGATGTCCAAAAAGATTTTGAATCATTGAAAGAGAATAATCACATGTGTTCCTATACACTCATCCCGTGATCGTAAGCCCAAACTGGTATCTTCTATTTGAAACTTATGTGTGAATGAAGTTATTTCGCTGTTAGAGCCGTTCTTTAGAGTCATAAAAGATGGTAAATCTTTCACCCTATCTACTGTGCACAGCAAAACCCTTAATTCCGCTCTACAAAAAATACACCGTAATCGATAAAAGAACTTTTGGCTATAGTTTTTGCTTTTGCAAATTCAAATCCTATTCATTATGCTTCTCTAAACTATTGTTTATACTGATCATTCAGCTCTAAGGACACTTATTCAAAACCAACAAGATGCTAAACACGCCTTTATCTCGATTGATCTTACTTCTCTTAAGAATTCGACATAGAAATAAAAGATAGAAAATTGGTAACCTGAAAATGTTGCAGCGCCGATCACTTATCCAGCTTTGAAAACAATGAGACAAGCGTATGAATGACAGTGAAGTCGATGATAACTTTCTCGGAGAACTCTATATGGTAATCAAACACAATGATGAAACCGTGGTTGACAGACTTTGCAGCTACCTAGTCGTTATATTTTACCAAAAGGGATGACATATCACAAAAGAATAAATTTTTCTCCTAACCTCATACACTACTTTTGGGAGGAACCTTACTTTTTCAAAGTATGTTCTGATGGTATGATCAGACATTGTATATCTGGACCAAAAACCCGAACCATTTTAGATAAATGTCACCACAAACCAGCAGGTGAACATTATGGACCAAACATAACTGCTAAAAAAGTCCCTGATTCAGGATTTTACTGGCTAACAATCATCAAAAAAGGTCATACTCTAGTCCGCTTATGTGAAGCATGCCAAAAGAACAAAATTATATCTCAAAACGTGTTGAGTATGCCCTTGAACAACATCTCATGTATTGAGATTTTGGACATATGGGGGTATCGACCTTTATGGGACCGCGTTCTCAAAATCTATAAGTTTGAATACATTCTAGTCGCCGTTTTAAGATTACGTAATCTATAATGGGACGAATCTCATAACCTTTACTCATCTAGTGTACGCACTTTCCGAGTAGTAATCACCTTTATGAGAAGTTTTTTGCCGGTTCTGATGCCCAAAGCTTTAATCAGCGATACCGAATCGGTAACCTCTTCTGTAACAAAATATTGGATAAAAACATGAAAAGATATGGAGTCAAATCACCATTTCTCTTACTTCTTATCTCCCTCAAACCTATGCGTCAAGTTTGAAAACACAAACAGGTACATCTTAAAAGAATTCTTGAAAAAAACTTTTAAAGACAATTCCTACTATATTGGTCAAGAAAACTTGTGATGCCATCTGTGGGCTTTTCGCACTGCTAAAAACACCAACCGCGCTACCACATCCATACAAACTATATATGGAAAGAATGCCATATTTACCATTTAAAATTGAACACCATGCATACTAGGCACTGAAGAATTGCAATCCAGATTTAATCGTTGCGGGTGAGAAAAGAATGTTCCAATTGCACGAGTTAGACGAACTTAGATACCAAGCATATGAAAACTCTCGTCTATACAAGGAAAGAATCAAAGCCTGGCCATGACTCAAAAAATTTACTATTGAGAAAGGAATTCAAGCAAGGAAATAAAGTCCTACTTTTTCACTCAAAGTACAAATTTAAACAACCGAAACTTAGATCTTGATGGTTGGGACCTTATGTAGTGAAACATCAATATCCATCCGGGTTATGTTGATCTTGATGGAAAAGTATGGAAAGATCGTTACAGTTCATAGTCATTATGGCCACCGACTCCAAAATTATATCACGTTAGAAGATAATGACTAGCGGAGCATGTCAACTCCCTTTTTCCCAAACAAATGACCCTCAAAATACGAGTCTAGCTAATGACTCTCTTAAAAATTAAGCGTTTCTCGGGAGGCAACCCGTGTTTTACTTAACTATGGAGGAGTTCCTCTTCCATTCTTTCTACTATATATTTTATTATTTTTAAAAGAATAATAACCACATATATTTTCTCTTTGTATGTGCTTTTGTTCTTTACTCTTATAGCAGGTTACGTAGCCTTATATATATTGGAAAATTATGACGTTATGATCAAGATTTTGCTTTATAGACTATGCATTTCTCTATGCCCCATGAAGTACCCCATTTTCCTTTAATTTTCCTATTTTTCTCTGATTATCAGTAATATCACCATTGAGGACAATGTTTTTACTTAAGTGTGGATGGAGGGCGAGCCAAATAGGAAAAATTAATCATATCCCTCTATGTTTGCCCTATTAAAAATTTTCTAACTAATATTTTATTATATGTTTTGAAATTAAAAAATGCTCCTTAGTAAGGAGGATAGTTCAACCGGTTTGGACATTATAACTAGCACACCTAGTCCACTAGAATTTATGAGAATATAAGCCTTAAAAATATTTCGGGTATCCACCTTTGTTACCTAAGAATAATTGACGACTTTAGCTTGTTCGAGTTAAGGTTTGATTGCCAGTAGATGTATCTATTACGTCTGTTACGGGATGTGTAGTCGTATGGTCTTTGTCACCTTTTCTGGTAACATTGGTATTGGTGGAAAATTATATTTGAGATGAGACGGTAATTTAGATGCCTCTAGTAACTTATGCTTAATCATTCAATTTACTAGAACGAAGCCTATCACATGTAATGTATTCTCCCTTAGGAAAATTCTTATTCTTGCATGAGGCTCCGTTAATGCTATGTTGCTGAAATATCTAAACGTTGATAATGGATGAAATGTCCTGTGCTAAGCCTTAGTTGTAATCATGAAGAAAAAAAAAGTTCTATATGTGTTATAATAGTTCAAAAGAAATAAAGGCCTTATGTTTGGTGCATTGAGGATTGGATCCTCTCTAGTACCAAGTTCCCACACCTCTCGATCAGGTTATGTGTTATGTTTTGAGCCTTATGGTAATGTTTTATGATTATGTATGTGCCCATATCTGAGTGCTTACTTCACTCAAAAACATATTTAAACCCTATCTAAGTGGCTGAAGTGAATTTAAATCAAACACTATCCCTATGTGAGGTGCTATGTTATATGTCTATGCCTGAAAAGTTATCTAATATGCAAACTCTCTTAAAAATCCAAATTTTCTCCATGTCACGACAAATGATTTTATTTTTTTCGCTTTCCATTGCTTGAGGGCAATCAATAAGGTAAGTGTGGAGGGATTTGATAAGGCCCAAATTATACATGTTTCTCATGGAGTTATTTTATGGGTATTCTATCATTTTTTGTGAACTTTTCGGTACTTAATTAAGTTGAATTGCTTATAGGTTCACTTGAAGAATTAGAGACCCCTTTGCTCAGGAATCTATACACTTTGGGGAGACGAATACAAGAAAAAGAAACATTTCTATCCAAAGTTTCAAGAAGTTCCGCCGCAACTTGCCCCTACATTTGTGCGCCGCACCTTTCCCCTGAAAAACCCAAAACCGTCCGCACCATTTTCCCAAGTTTTTTGAAGAATTAAAGCTCCATTAAATGCCTCCTATATTAAACTCCCCAAAACTACACGCACTCGTATTTGTAAGTGCGCCGCCACTCAGCCTAGTAAAAAGCTCTATTAAATTGCTATCGCATTAACTCCCAAAGTTCGCCGCATTTTTTCCTAAGTGAGCCGCACTTTGCACCTAATCTTGCATATAAATTGAGGACGAATTTTCATCCTCAAGGCATCCTTACTCATAATCATTCCTCACATTTTATCCCATTTTCCACACACATACTTTCCCTCCTTTCACCAAGAAACACCTTTTCCTTTGAAGAAAAAGATCTAACGATCAAGAACAAAGAAGTTTTCTTACCTAGTTGTTGAAATAAAGGAAGTTTAGTTTTGAAAGTGTGAACTTTTGTTATGATATCCTTTGCCATTGTGAGGCTAAAATATTTCTTGATTTACTCGGTAAGTTTCAAATATAATAAGTGTTTGGTATGATCTGATCGCTTTAATTTAAGCCTTTATGTTGCAAACATGTATATATTTTTTTTCTATTTGTGCCTTATCAGGGTCATTTAACCTCCTAAATCATGCAAATATGCCCAGATTATGTGCTTAATCATTTGTTTTTAGGTTTTTAGCACTTGGATGGCATTTTGAGGAAATACACGTAACTTATGCTCATTTGGAGAAAAAACGGACAAGATTAAAGACCGACACCAAATCTCTTGAAGAATCATTCTCACAAAGCGTGGAGACGGCATCATAGGCATAAATCGACGTCATCGTGATCTATCTAGTGACGGCGTCAGAAATCTAGCGACGGCGTCAAGACATGGCCAACATAAAGAGGATCTAGAATCATCTACGTCGCGACGGCGTCAAGACTTCAAAGCGACGCTGTCATAGCGATTTTCTGAATATATTAAACTGAAATTAGGGTTTTAAGTGTGTAACTTTGTATAACTTTTGGGGGACGAACCCTAGTCTTTCCAGCAGCTTTTTAGGTCGTTTTTAGGGCTTCAAAACCCTATTGTAACTACCTTCAATCCATGTTTTAATCAAGTAAGATTGTTTATCATTAATCATTCAATATGTCTATGTGTTGTTTGATTGATTTATGTTCTTGCTTTATCTTTAACATGCTAGGCTAAACCCTCCTTTGTATTTACTTATGATTGCATGAAACTTAGGTTGTAGATCCTTTTGATGTTGCTTCTAGTTGATGGATATGCGCGTTAGGCTCTAGAAAACTAGCCATAAGATATTAAATTGGCATAGATGTCTAGGGAAACGCGAGTAGTGTAGAAAGGATACCATCGGTAACAGTCTTCATACTACCTTACCCCTAATATGGTTGATCCCTCTTAAGATATTTCACAAGACGGCGGGTTCGTATAATTCGTTCATGACTTGGGAAATACTTACATAGATCATCACAAGTGTGACAAAGCAACAGATTTAGGAGAAGCAATCTAAGGAGTAATGCATGATTAGGTATATACATCTTTTTATCATAAAGTTATCACCTGTAGTTTAGATTATATTTAGTTTAATTAGCTAAAACAAATCAACCTCTCAAAACCATGATATTTACCTGCTTTATTATAAATATAAAATCACAAAAAGAATCTTCTCTCAACCCCTTAGAATTCTGTTAGACCGTGTTTGAGCCTTCCCAAACTATTCCCCTAAAGAACGATAACAACCCCCGAGTCTTGCCTATACTACACTACAACGATTAGGTACACTGCCTAGGGGATTGTAAAACTTCTTGTGAAGTCTTCACAACCTCCACATCAGTATATAATTCCCTTTCTCAAGGATTGGAGGTCTATCAGTAGCTCCTGATTCAGCAAGAGTTTGTTGATTTGAAGCAAACATGTTGTAAATCAATCAATGAATATAATGCAAACTTGGATCAGTTTAGAGATAAAGTATTGCAATCGTGAGATCAAAGAGCACAAACAATGAAGCTTGTACTACAACAGTACCAATACGAAACCTTGAAGAAACAAAACGTTGCCTTGTACACAAAGTTTAAGAAACAAGAAGCCTTTATACGAAAGCTTAATTTCCGAAAGTGAGAAGATCTGACACCTCTAAAACTGTGTTACGAAACCCCAAAGACTGTGTTTTGAAACCTCTGAACTGAGATATGAAACCTTCAAAGTCGAAAACTGAATTACGAAACCTTCAATTAGGAAAGTTGTGTTACGAAACCTCTGTTTACGAAACCAAGCCTTACGAAACCTCAAAGTTATGAAACAGTGTTAATTATGTAATATGAAACCTCTTTTACGAAACCTTTGTAAATATGAAACCTTGGTATATGAAACCTTTAGATATGAAACTGTGTTCCGAAACCTTTCATATGAAACTTGTGATACGAAACCTTTAGAATACGAAACCAAGACCAAGTTCAAAATACAAAACCACATAATATGAAAGCTCCACAGAATACGAAACCTTAAAATAGTTACCGAAAGCTTTAATATACGAAACCTCAACTTTCGTAAATTCTAAATTTCCACTACTTTCGTAAACCTTGTGAAACCTCAACTTTCATAAACTCTTTGCTACGAAACTATCAAGAAACCTATAAATCTGATTCTTGCATTTTAAAGTGATAATATGTGATGTTATCTTTTCAAATTTACAAAGTTCTATGTTCTGAAAGCTAATTACTGTTTTACGAAAGCTATTGACTGGTTTCCGACAGCTGTTGTACTTACGTATGACAGTTACCGAAAGCTCAAACTACAATACGAAAGCACATTTCCTACCTAAAAATAGTTACCGAAACCTAATTTCTAAATTATGAAAGTTATTAACATTCTAAAAACAATTTTTGAAACCTGTTATCTATGTTATGAAAGCAGTTTTAAGCATAAAACAGTTACCGAAACTAGTTTTCTAGATTATGAAAGCTATCAAATTCAATTATTTTTGATCAAAATTAACTCTAAATGAATAATTTTTATATACTAGCTATTAAATCCACAATTTGACGTTTCTGAAAGTTATTAAGAGAACTATTGGGAATTAAACTTATCATACTTAGTACTGCTCACAAGTTACAACTGCTAGTATTAATCAGTTAGTAATGCTAGAGTAAGTTAGTACTATAAGTACTAACTTAAGACTGTTGGAGGACTTAAGACTGCTGGTTATAGAGTTACTACTGCTGGTTCAAGATTAATGTTGCTGCTGAAATTAATGCATCAATCACTTTGAAAAGATTTGATTACATTGATGCACAAGGAAGATTCAAGTCTTTGATGGCTTGGGTTCCCGTAAGAAGATGATTTGGAGGATCCTTCCAAACAGGGGAGGAAAAATGCTCAAATTGATGAAGATCACTTTGGTTCAGATGGATGCACAGACTTAGGGGAGGCATGAGCATGATCAAGAATTTGATGCAGAAATTACTACTATTGGTGCAGAAGTTGATGATATTGCTGCTGAAACTTAAGTGTACATCAGAAGGAGTGCAACAAAGACAAAAGATAAAGAAGAAAGGCAGAGGATTTCCAGAGGAGAAGGTTTAATTCAATATCTTCTTCAAAAGATATTCATGAATGCTGAAAGATCAAGAAGATGAAGTGTTTGAAAGAGTCCTCTCAAAACAGAAAGTTTAATTCAAGAAACTTGATGATTTGAAGGTAAATTACAAGTTTAGGGGAGGATTGTTGGGAATTAAACTTATCATACTTAGTACTGCTCACAAGTTACAACTGGCAGTATTAATCAGTTAGTACTGCTAGAGTAAGTTAGTACTGTCATTACTAACTTAAGACTGTTGAAGGACTTAAGACTGCTGGTTATAGAGTTACTACTGCTGGTTCAAGATTAATGATGCTGCTGAAATTAATGTTGATTAGTCAAATAGAAGACTGAAGTTAATGTTGTTGCTGAAGATAATGTTGATTAGTCAAATAGAAGACTGAAGTTAATTCTAATTGACTAAAATTAATGTTGATTAGTCAAATAGAAGACTGAAGTTAATTCTAATTGACTAAAATTAATGTTGATTAGTCAAACAGAAGACTGAAGTTAATGATGATTGAAGAGATTAATGCTGATTGAGAATTTGACTAAATATTTTGGAAAGTATTAAATACTTAGTCATTGTATTTAATACATTTGACTAAATACATAGGAAAATATTGTAAGCCCATTAGGACTCCTTAGTGTATAAAAGGAGATCCTAGGGCATCTAGTTACATATCTCATTCAACACATACACATCTTCAATATCAATATGAAATACATTCTCTCATAGCTTTAAGGTTGTGTAAACCCTAGTACTGGTTGAGTACTCGTATTATTACATTAATAATATTAAAGCTTTTTGTGTAACTCACTGTTCTATTCATTTCATTGTTTTATTCATTTCATTGTTATTCTTCTTGATCATTAAAGGTTAGATTCCGCATAACCTTTGGTGAAACATCTTAACAAAGTTTCTCTCATTGTTAGTTTGGATTTATCCAAGGTGACAATAACCTTACAAGCTAAGGCATTAGATCTAAGTTTGGGAACAACACGGACATAATCCGACAATGAGGGTAATGAATTTGTCCATCCAAAGTTCACAACACATGACGAAGAAGAGAAAGAAGAAGAGTCTTCTGATCCGAGGGTTTACACACCTTCTCAATCTGAACCTTCGGATAATGAAGAAAATGTTGATGTTGCACAAAGTGAATATACTGAGGAAGAAGAGGTGAATGCTGAACGTACATATGAAGAGGAAGATGCAAACGATTTGTACAGAGATCCGAATGTCAATCTGGAGGGGAGAGATGCGGATATGACAGATGCTCCTCAAACTACTCAAGTAATTGAAGATACTCACGTGACCCTAACTCTGGTTAATCCTGAAGGTCACCAGCAGAGTTCTTAAGTATCTTCTGGGTTTATCTCCAATATGCTCAACCCAAACCCAGACACAGGAATTGACTCCATTCTTAACACTGAGTCAACCTCTTTCGTAGAAATACATGTCACTTTTGTTGCTGATACTTCTCTCTCATTTACCACAACACTTCCCCCACCACCCCTTCCTCTCATTCAACAACGAACTCAAACACCACTTCCCATACCAACAACTCCTCCGAGTACCTCTCTTCAGGACCTTCCAAACTTCGGTTCTTTATTTGGGTTTGATAACAGACTCAAAGCCCTAGAACAAGGCTTCTCAGAATTAATACAGACTAATCAGTATGCGACTGCTCTCTCATCAATTCCAAATATC
>BQNB010166978.1:0-14054 GCA_026074375.1 Tanacetum coccineum | reverse complement strand
AATCATTTCAACCACCCTACTATTTCCCCCCCCCCCCAGCTGTATAAGTGCCATGTTGGCAATCCCACACCATTCCCAAGTATTTTCAATGGCTGAGATTGACTCCAAAGAAGCACAAAAGAAATTGAAGGCTGGGATTTGCTTGAGAATCACCTCACACAACAAGCACACTTAGTTTTTGCTCTCACAAAAGAAGCACAAGCTGCAAGTCCAAGAGATGAAGACTTCGGCTATAAATAGAGCCTTTTGTAAGCCTTTGAGGCATCTTAGTAACTAGTTAATTTTAGAATATCTTAAGTTTAATTTTCAGTTTTTAAAGTCATTTACAGCTTTTACTTTCAGCTTTGTAACACTTTCAAGTTTTAATGCAAATTTGGAGTTTTTAAGTTAATTCTTGATTCTCTGTTTCTCCTCTGTTAAAAGCTTAGCTTAATATGTTTTAAGCCTTATAAAATCATATAAGTCATTTGTCTTAAACTCAAATACTAAGAATTTAAGTAAAGTCACTAAAAAGTCCACACTCAAATACACCACAGCTTATTTTATGGATGATAAGCCAGTTCTGGATGGGCTTATGGACTCTCACTAGCTTGTTTTATACAAGCTAGAGCTTGTAGACTCTTGTTTAACCCTGTTTTGAGCAAGGGTTCTGTAAGTCTCTCTTTTTCTTACTTTTCTTATTTACTATAGAACTGCTTATAGTGCTTATTTGTTACTTATTTATGCTTTATCATAATGTTTAGTGCTTATCTTGCTTAGTTGTTAGTTTAAAAATAGTTTGTATCACTTTCTTAGTTAGCACTGTTAGTTTATTTGTTAAAACTGTTAGTTTTGAGTTAATACTGCTAGACTAATTCAGCTTATTTAAGTGCTTATTCTTGATTGGAATCTTCTTATAAGTATCTTATTTTGTTGTTTGATAATCTGTTTTAAATCAGTTTAAAAAGAAAAATGATTTTTAAGGGGTGTTTTGAACAAGCAGTACTAACTCCAAGTTAGTACTGCTAGTTCATTTTCTTGGATTTCAAAGGTAGCAGTACTAACTCAACACTAGCAGTACTAACTTCAAGTTAGTACCGTTAGTTATAACTGTTAGTACTGTTGGTTCATTTTAGCTTATCAGCTTATTATTTCTGCTTATCTAAGATTTACTTAGCTTCTTAGAATAGATTAAACCATTTTCCCTTACTGTCTTTAGGAGTAAGCTTATTTAAGCTTATTCTCCTTTTCAAAGTATTTTCAAGAGTTTATCAGTTTTTAGTTTTTAGCTTATTTGCTCATTTCTTGTTTTGGCAGACTAGCAGTACTAACTTATAACTAGCAGTACTAACTCCAAGTTAGTACCGTTAGTTAATACTGGTAGTACTGTTGTTAGTACTGCTGTGTTTCTCTTGTTTAATTTAGCTTAATTGCATGCTGAATTTGCTTATTTAGGGTTAGTTTAGCTTATTTGTCTGTCTTAAGTTTATTTGAGTTATTTGTGTCTTAGCTTAAAAGTTTAAAGTGTTTTTGCAATTTCTAGCTTTTATGCTTGTTCTAGCTTATCTTCCTTGCTTATCTTTGTGTGCCTTTGCTTATTAAGTTTAGTGCCCAATTCCATCCATATCCTTATCTTATTCAAACATCAATCATCAATCGTCTCTCGATTTTCTATTCTAGCCTCGTTGGGGATAAACTACCCGGAGAACACTCTATACTACTTCCGGTTTCATTGCTCTCGCGTGATTCTGATCCTTATTGTGTGTTGATATTTATTAGAACATATAATAAGGGGTGAGTTCGCCCGTGATCAGTCCGGCCCAAAGTCAAGCCCAACAACCCAAGAAGGGTTTTATCTCTTGTAACTATATAAAGCCCTCATCAAGTGTGGAGAGGGTGTTGCTTCTTTTTTTTCTTTTCTAAATTGCAAGTAACCATTTTTTTTCTCTCTTTGTCTCTCTCTCTCTAGTTCTTTCTCTCTCTAAAATATTTTTCTTATTTTTGTGTTTTGGTGATGAAATGATATCTCTAACATGTGGTATCAAGAGCCTAGGTTGGTTTTAGTGGTTATGTTGTTGTGAGCATATTAGAGCTTAAAGGAATCGGTTTATTTTTCAACTTTTTATTTTTTAGCTTATTATTTTTTCTTTTTTCTTTCATTCGTAGTCTAGATTTACAACATTGAGAATTGTCATATTCTTTTGTGTTTGTATAGTGATCATGGGCTGTTGATATTTTTAAAAGTGGGCTGAATTATTGTTTGGGAAAAAGATAGGTCACGGCTTGCAGAAGTGTTTATTTCATCCAAAAAAATATTCAAAACTTTCATTGTTAACTCTTTAAAAAGCTTTCTTGTCTAAATGTTATTTTAGTCAAATGTAAAAAGCTCTCAACCTTAGCTTATTGTAGTATCATTTAGTAGATTAACAGCTTATTATAGCTTATTCCTAGCAAAAAGTCGTGGCTCATTCTTCAGCTTATTAGGTTCCTTCTTACTTATGTTTAAAACGAAAAAGGACAATACTTTGATTAAAAATAATCATTACGTAGATTACTTCTTTATTTCTTGGTTTGTAGCTTATTTGTTCGTGCAACAGTTATAACACCCTGTGTTTTCAAGTCATTGACGACGTCAACAAATCTACTATTTATTTTAGCGTTGTACGCGTTTGCTTTTAAGTTTAAAGTGTTAAGTTAAATCGCGTATGCTAAAAGCGATTATTCAATGTAAACGGGCATCAAACAATTTAGCGTTTACATCAATCAAGTATTAAATAATTATTTTGAGAATAATTATGGGCTTTGTTCAATATATTTTTATTGGTTACGTAAAATATTTACGTTTCGCGATAAACTAAGTTTAGGCATTCCCGGAACCACAAAAATATTTGTACGCTTCAACAAATACCCACTTTTATACCCAATACCTAAAAGTTACTCAATATTATCACATATATGTTGATAGGGCCGGATTTGGAGCTAAGATAACAAAGAAAATATCAAAACTTTTGCAACTTGCAAGTATACATTTAAATATCAAGACTACACTTTACATTATAACTTTATACCTTCATTTTACAAGTAATACTTTCTTTTATGCAAGTAAATAGCTAGACATTACTTCCTTATTCCATGGGGATGTTCTCAACTATTGGAGGACAAAGAAACATAAACATTTATGAATAAGTATGGGCACATACATGGTTAGTAAGGACTTATGTCATGACTAGTGATGTTAGTCACTAGTTGGCCGCCCCCTCCCTAAGACCATAAACTCTTGGTCTTTATTCATTCACTTAGCTAGTTTTCTAAACATATATACTTACACTTTACCAAGAGATAAAAACACACAAGTCTTTCACTAGCTAAAAATCAACAAACTCCCCCTTTTGCTCTCTTATAAGCCACGGCTCAAACACCCCTTTTATAACTATCTATAATTTTTTTTATACAATCTATACAAGCCATCACATATCATTCCTAAGATATACTAAGGTATTTGCAAGCATTGGTTAACCATTTGCAAGTATTTATCAAAGAAAGGAAGCTAGGGTTTTCAATTGGAAAGTTAGGGTTTCCTTGGTTATAAGCTTGGGTTTAAAGTCTAAACAAGGGTTTAACACTTATTTCTCATCACCTTCATTCATCATAAGGTCATCTAAAAACCCTTATCTTTTCATTTAAATGATTAATGTGTATATATGTTCTATGTAGTAAAATCTCCATTTAGGGCATGTTTAACTTGTAAAGTGGATTTTTCTAGTAAACATGATTTTATGAACTTATATACATGTTATATGGATGATATTATGAGGTTATAAATGGAATACATAAGTGTTGTACAATCTTGGTTAAGCTTAAAAAGTGTTAATGTAAGATTAGGATTTTTAAGGTTTACTTAAGAAAGTTGTGATTAAAGTATCATTATGGACTTGTTAACTTGGATATGAGGACAAGATATGGACCAAGTGAACTTAATATATTGTTAATACCATATGACAAATAAATTATAAATAAAAGGCTTGTGGATAATTATTACGTTGAAAAAGTAAAGAAAAGTAAGTTATAAAAATAAAGTTATACAAATAAACTCAAAAAGTCATTTAGGGGCTGTTTTGGTTCGTGCCCCATGACAGCCATATTATGAACTATAGAGATAGTACACTTCACGACGATTCCAAATATGTAAAGAACGCGAAAAACGGATTAATAACGAAAAAGATACGATATTTCGATTAAAAACAAAGAAGTTATGAATTACGCAAGTTTATATACTTAAAATGTATAAAAATATTTTTATAAAAAGTTACTGTAATTTTTGTAAACTTCATAAATAAATAGAACTTTCAATTATGAGAATGTGCTCGAAAGAATTACTAAAAACGGAGCTAAAACGAATAAAATACGACGTTTACGATAATTCGAGTTTATAAAAGTAATTTTATAAACTATGAACAGTAAAAATACTGTTCATCAGAAGGTTATAAAATATAAAAATGTAATATTTTTATACATCATCTCAATACGAAGACATGGACGTAAGAAACGCGAGAAACGGGTTTAAAACGGGAAAGTTATGCTAGTTTTACTAAAACGATAATTATAAACGTTTTCACTCTATAACAACGATTTCTAAATTACAAATAGATGGTGATGAAGCTATATATAATTATATGTGGTTATCAAAGTACTATATTACTAGGGAGTTTCATAATGAGGCCTCTTCGGGGTGGCGTATCGACGAGTTGTTGGATTTACGATTTAAAGTGTCCTAGCTCCTCATACGTCACTACATGACCTCTTAAATTATGATAGCCCGAACGATAGTATGATGTAACTAACATAGACTTGTATATGATGTTAGTTAATCAAAGCGATTAGTGCTTATACGACCTATGTTAATTTAGGTTGCATTCGATCATTTACGTGACGCGCTATCTGTGATATTTGGATTATCAGTAACTCAAGGTGAGTTCATAGCCCCACATTTTACATGGTTTTGTTTTATAAGTTTTGGGGTGGAAAACATGCATTGTTTTATAACTGGACACAAGTGGATACTTTTATATTATGATTACGTGTTGCCTAAGTAGCGATAACCCAATCTGAGCCCATTATCATGAACTGTCAATTACTGGACTGTGAGCGCGAGTGTTATGAATAGATCTATTGGGTTTGACAACCCCGTTCGGGTGATTAGCTATCACTAGGCAAACGAACGTATACCATGTCGGATTAGGGATGTTGCGGGTTAGAACATCAATACGGGCAATGTGGGCAATTATATATTGCCATATATTTATGTCGAGCTTCAGTGTCATGAGCTTAGAGCAACGTAATTACATTTATATGATTTCTGCATCTGTTGCATTATCATACACTTGGGAAATCTTGTGGTCCAACTTTATACGATTTATCAAACCTATGAATTCACCAACATTATTGTTGACGTTTTAAAGCAATGTTTTTCAGGAGGTCAGTAAGCACAAGGTGCAAGCGATACATTGGTGATTTTGTATTTTGGGATGACATGCTTAAAGATATGGTTGCATTATATTTTGGGAATCATGTATTATGAACTAGTATCTTTGTAATATGGACAATGAAGAAGTTAAGCTTCGGGCTTTTTGTAACAAATGTTTGTTAAATCCAATGTATCAGTTTTAAACGACTTTTAATGGTCGTTCTATATATATCTTGTGTTATTGATCTAAGATGTGACATGCCCCGGACCCTTATTCCGCTGCGAGCCATTTTGGGGGTGTTACAATAGTGTAGTATTGTTACATGTTTTTCAGCAGGTGTGACGTACTTGTGAATTTTACTTAAGTTTCATCAGCTTTTCTAGCATTGGGATCATCCAGGTTGGAATTTTCCATGTACAATCTCTTCAAGAATTTCTCATTTAAGCACTTTCTGACATAAACCAAATTACTTCGCTTTGACCTTCTCGAAGAATATCTTATTCCAAGAATTATATGCCAACTTTATCTAAATCTTTCATAGCTAAAACATTGTACTTCCAAGATAGGATTTTACATCTTGGAACATTGGAATATTGTTTCCCATGATCAATATGTCGTCGACATACAAGATTAGGAAAGTGACATAACTCCCACTAGCTTTTACATATACACATGGCTCATCACGATTTTGACTGAATCCAAATTTCTTAATTTCATCATCAAATCGTTTATTTCCTATGCTAATAAGCTTGTCTAAGGTCCATAAATGGAACGCTTGAGCTTGCATACTCGGTTTGGAAATTTCTGATTAACAAAACCCTCTGGTTGCTCTATGTATACCTCTTCATAGGGGAGAATATCCAATTAGGTAAGCAGTTGACATCCATTTGACAAATCTCATAGTCATAAAACGCAGTTATGGCTATAAGAATTCTAATAGCTCTAATGTCTACTACAAGAGAGAAAGTCTCTTCATAATCAATCCCTGGGGTTTGAGTGAAGCCTTTCGCTACCAGACGAGCTTTATAGGTGTGTAATACTGCTCATTCCAGTTGATATCTTCTTTTTGAAGAGCCATTTATGACCAAACGTTTTGCCGTTAGGAGGAAGAACAACTAACTCCAGACTTCATTGTCATTCTTATGGATTGCATCTCCACATTCATAGCATTAAGCCATTTGTCAGATTCAGATCCAACAATTCGAATCATTATATTAACGGTTTCAAACGAGATCCCCAAACTCATGTTCCTCAGCATCGACGTATAAACACAATCGATCTGTGGGACGGCATGTCCTTGTGGACCTACGAATGGGATTGATATCACTTTGAGTTCATCATTTCTTGATCACCTCTGTCATGATTTAAGGAAAGGAGTGCGAAAAGAAGGATGCGTAATCTTCTTCTTGAATAATTCAAGAATCTTCTAAGACTCCCACATGCTTCTTGAGTTATAAGACTATTCTCAAGGAATTCAGCATTCCGAGCAACAAAGACTTTGTTCTCAGGTGGGTAGTAGAAAGAATATCCCATCGTTTCCTTTGGGTATCATACAAAGATACACTTAATAGATCTGGGTTCCAGTTTGTCAGGTTTGGTAAGTGTATCACGCTTAACAAGTGCCTCACAACCTCAGACTTTTAAGTAAGACAAGTTAGGGGCTTGCCCATGTCATACTTCGTATGGTGTCTTATCAACCTTCTTAGTTGGAACCATGTTGAGAATGCGTGCAGCAAACTCTAGGGCATAATCCCAAAAGGACTTTGGAAGAGTAGTTTGAATCATCATGGAGCGAACCATGTCTAGCAGTGTTTTATTTCTCCGACACCGACAAACACCATTTTATGGTTGTGGCGTCTGTAAGGATAATTCGACTGGGACAATAATCCCATGCTCCTCTTCAGATGATCCAAAACATCTGACTCATATATTCACCTCCACGATCAGAACGTAGTGACTTAATGGTCTTCCCGAGTTGGTTTTCTACTTCTTTTTGAAACACTTTAAAAGTTTCAAACACTTCATGTTTATGTTTAAGCAAGTAAACATAACCATAACGACTAAAGTCGTCAGTAAAAGTGACGACGTAGCTAGCTACTTGTCTTGACATAATCTTAAATGGACCACATACATAGGTGTGGATTAGTCCAAGTAGATCTTTAGCCCTTTCCACTTGATGTGAATAAGGTTTTCTTGCCATCTTTCCAAACATACAAGAAACACACTTTTCAAAAGACTTGATGTTAGTTGAATCGAGAAGTCCAATCAGATGCACACTTCACTCATCGCTTTTCATCTTGCTAATGTGTCAAAGACAATAGTGCTACAAGAGAGCAGAGTCCAAGTTAAGCTTGGCTCTTTTATTGCTAACAACATACATAGAACTATTATTTGTATTAGAAGAAGACAAAACAATTTCATTAATATCATCCCGTGGGATAGCATTAAAATAAATCAAATTATTCCTAGAAACAGAAATTGAATTATCATTCTCAAAGCGGTTAAACCAAACCTCCTTGTACAAACCGTGAAAACTGAAATGATGCACTTGTAATTAGAGGGAGCAAATGCACAATTGTGTAAAATTTAAAACTAGCCCACTAAGGAGAACACAAGTGAAACTTCTCCAAATACAGCCTTCAACTGTTGCACGATGACCATCACCCACGTACAGACTTAAAACTCCTGGCTTCAGCTTCCTACTTCCCCTGAGACCCTGAGTAATTATACAGATATGAGTACCACAACTTGTATTGTAAACCCAAGATGTACTCGAAAAAGAGTAGAGTTATATGGTGAAAATACTTGAAGTGCTAGCTCCTTGAGATAGCTTCTTCTTTTTCATCAACTCGGCGAGATAAATGGGACAAATCCTCCTCCAATGACCTACTTCACCACATTGGTGGCAGATCGCATCCTTTGCTGGATTATCCATCTTGGGTGTTGGAGGATTCTTGGGTTTGGGAGCAAAAGGTGGCGCAGCAACAGGTGCATAACCCATCATTGCTTTTCCTTTCCCTTGATTCCCCTTAGCAGCCTTATGTGATTTTTTCTTTTGGTTTTTCTAGACCCTTCCTGCTCTTATAGCATGAAGAGCAAGTGCAACATCTTTTTGTGGAAGAGTTTGCTCATGTAGCTTCAGCATAGCATGCAACTCAGTCACGGTCTTTCCCATGCTATACATGTTATAATTTTGCACAAAACCATCATATTCCTTTCTCAAAGAGATAAGGATTAGGCTCACAACAAGGTTCTGAGTCATGGCATGACCGAGACGTTTCAAATTGTCTATGTAACTCTTCATTTTAAGAACGTAAGAGCTTACAAACTGTCCTTCTTCTTATTTGCACTCGTGGAATTCTTGCACGGTCTAAAGAAGTTCCTGATCTGCCTGTTGTACATACAACGTTTTCAGAACCTTTAGCATATCATATGCACCAAGGTGCTCCAGAGTCTTTTGGATCTCTGGGTCCATGATCATAAGCATTAGACCAGCAATATCCTTCGAAGCCTTAACCCGTGCAGTGTGGGTGTTCAGGACATCCGGAGGAATTACTAGTCCAACAGGTGGAACTGGCATAGCAGGTATTGGCTGCTCCAAGAATGGTAACTTGTCTTCAACTGATAGCACAATCCGAAGACTGCGGTACCAGTCCATGAAGTTGAGTCTAGTTAATTTTTGTTTTTCAAAAAACGTCCTGAATAACGAATTTTTTACTACGATGGTAGTCATCTACATTTAGAAAAAGTTTAAATTTATTAGTATTTTCGATAATTAAATTCTTAATAGAATTAACTACCCAATTAATTTACTAATTAAGACTAAGATCAAACTTGACCTCCCACTTATGACTAGAGGTCTGACCAGTGAGTAATAAGTAGGGCAAAAGGTAAACGACGATCGTTAATTTCATTTAATGCAACTCTTAGATTTATGAGACCATTAATAACATTAGTAATCATATAATAATGTCATGAGCATGTTTAGTTCTCATCTTATGCCTCATGTCTGAGGTCTGACCAGGTAACCGGATTTAAGTCCACCAAGCAGGAACGCGCAAAAATAGTTAGAGGTCTGACCAGTGAACCAAATTTTCCATGGGTTGGAATGACCCTGAGGTCTGACCAGAGAGGCCAAGCCAAATGCACGTGTTCTTGGTTGGCTGGCATAGACTTAAAATTTTCATATGGGGTATTCACATAAATGTGTTAAAAACGTGTACAAAGAGGCATGCAAACAACTTTGTAGCACTAATTTTTTAAAACCTTTTATATATGACATTGTAGTGATACATTGGTTCTCGGTAACTCTAATCGAATGCGCAAAGAAGCGGAGAACCAGGTCAGCGCAAAGCTTATTAAAAACCTGGATTCTTTAGGAATTTCCGCTTTAAACTTCTCTTATAGTTTGTTCTAGTGGATGAGCCGTACTTCTCAATAATCCATAACGTCCAGTTTTTAATTAATCTTGAAATCAAGTTTCATAGTTTATAGTCTTATTAATTTTCTCAAAAATCAAGTTTTTCACGGAACAACTAGCAAGTCACAATGAACATGTATTAGGCGTGTAATTAATAAACCGGTTCTAATATCATCTTTCTCTTTAAGTATTAGTCCGTACTACATATTCATTAGGCGTGTAAGCAAGTAATCAAGTAAAAATATGCACATAAAAGACTAAAATTAAAGATGACATTAAATAAACAAGTAAACATGTAAAATCCGAGTTCTCAAGCGAGTCTTCCCCAATTGGAGAACCATAAGACCCTCACTAGGTTTTCATCTATGCGCCTAGATCGCCCCATTCATCACAAAAGTGATTGAGTAGGTCTCATGGCCGGAAAAAGAAACAAAATCAGACTAAATATTTAAAAGATCTAGTTTCCAAAAATAAAAGATTTTAATTACCATAAATAAAAATCAAGATCTTTTAGATATATAGTGTGATCTACTATAAAAAGGAAACAAACCTACTAAATTAACAATTTAGTTTTTTTCCTTTTTAACCTATATTAACAATTAATAGTTTTCAAGATCTAGATCTAACATATTTTATTTAAATTATGGCAAGGATTTGCATACTCTTTGCCATATTTGCAAGAAAACAATAAATAAAATATAAAACGCAGCAAATCAAGCATATGAATTAAATCTAGGCGTGTACAATTCAAGACATGATATAATTCAAAACGTGTAACCCTAATGCCAAAACGAGTTGACTCGTGATGCCACTGTTAGGATTTAACAAACTAGGTAACCAGTTTAGCTACGAGTACGCAGCGGAATGGATCTAGTTTTAGCACAAAGATTAACACATAATAAAAGGGAAGTAAACTAACCTTTAAGCCTTAGTTCCTGAAAACGAGTTAGCGATTAAATTATCGCCTGTACGGTTGCTCACACAAATACGTCAACCAAGTATGAGTCGATTGCTAGTCTAATCTTCACGTACCAAACACCACATGTTAAATTCGATTACCAAACTCACCACTTGAGTCTTGAACCGAAAACCAAGTAAAACCGAAAAAACCTTGTACCAAAAATAGATAAACCTTAATTAGGGCTTTTCCCAATTCGGTTGAACCGAAAACCAATAAACCGAAACCCTAGTTTGGGTTTATGTGATCGCCGAGCAAGGAAGCACCAAACAAAACACCTACGTGTTGATCTTGAATCGTCTAAAAAAGAGGACAAAAGAAATCGAAAACCCTTAAGGGGTTTTGTGTCGAGTTCGGTGGAGGAAAAGAAGAACCGAAACCCTAAAGGGTGTTGGTTCGATTTCAGTTGAAGGGAAAGGGAGAACAAGGAAGATTTTTAGGGATCTTTTTGGTACTGTGAATGAATTAATTATGAGGTCTAGGGTGGGGTTTATATAGGCTCCCAACCCTAGTTCTTGTAGAACAAGATAACCTCCAATTCATTCCTTATCACAATATACTTTTCTTATCTCTAAATTAGAACCCAAAACCCTCTCTAGAAGCTCCTAGGGGGCCTACCACTATAGGGCACCCCTAGGATTCGGGTTTTGTTCAATTTGGTCCCTTGGTTTATATTTAAAAGTTCGTTAAGCTAGTTATACAAGTAACGGTAAATTAACAATTATTTAAATTATATCGTGAAGTAAAACATACTCTTCGTGTTTAACGCGTGTGCCCCCAATAGGCTCGGGTATTTCTAATGTATGTAACGCAGATTTAACTACCATATTCCAACAGCTCCCACTTGGAAGTTAGAGTAGCAGATTGCATCAATACTGATAATTGGCAACATCTAGCAACACACACAATTACCTTTAAATTAGAAATACTTGAGATAAAGTTTCAGGAATAATCTCAGCTTATAATGTTATGTATTACTTGCCATTATCATCCCTTTGTTCAGATACCGTTAAACCATGAATATGGATCCTAACTCATTCCATATAGTTTAACAATTTAGTTTCTTGTTATAGAAATAATTCAGATATACCAAATGTAATCAAGAATCATCTGGGATTACCCTTTGGGTATGGCCATATAATTATCTGATTAATTCTGGAGAGGGCCCATGGTATCATACTACACATTGATTCGTCTCCAAATACGTATATAAGGATATAATCAATAATAGTATAAGATAAGTATTCCGTAAGGATTTGAAAAGATTACTCTTATCCAAAGTAAAATCCAAAACCTTCCTGAGTCGTATCCCGACGAAGAGCGAATTGAAAATCGGTTAAGTTCGTGATCGCGTGATTTGAATGGTTTCAGAAATTTTCATTTTGGTTTCTATAACTACTAATGAAAATACAAATAACATGTAAAAGCAAGTAAAAACAAGTAAACAATTAAAGCATTTAAGAAATTAAGCATAAAACGATAACGGGAAATTAAAAACGCGACATTTAAGCAAATAAATCAAAATTTAACCCTAACAATGTTTTTTTCATTTTTTATAAATCCTAAATGACTAAAAATAATTTTAGAAAAAAAGAATTATATTTTTTTGATTTTTATTTTATTAATTATGAATTAAAAACAGATTTAATCTAAATTAATGATTAAAAATAGAAAACTAATTATTAAAATTCTAGAAAAATTGGGAAAAGTACTTTAGACTATCTAGAACTTAAGAAAAATAAAATGGGAAATTAAGATGAAACAGATAAGTAGTTATTAAGCAAATAAGCTATATAAGCTACAAACTGAAAATGCATATAACAAATAAATGAAGCAAAGTAGTAAATGAAAAAGACCATAAGGCGTTAGTGTGTGAAGGGGAGGTCACAGGTTCAAAACCTGTGGCCTTTCTTTTTGCTACAGTAATTTTTATTTTTGAAAACTTTTTGGAAAAACTGAAAGAACACCTTAAAATAAGCAATAATTATAACTATCACTTTTTTTGAAACTTAATTTTAAGCTCAGAATAAGCATTTGAAAATGACAGAATTCTTTTTAAGCTAATATGAAATTAGGCTAAAACTGTTTTGAACATCTAGGACTAAATAAGCAATAAGAAACCTAATAAGCTGAAAATTATTATCTACCAAGACCTAATAAGCTAATGAGAAAAGGATTCTACTAATAGGATGAGCTTAAAAGCTCTTAAAAGCAAAAAATCACAATCTGACTTAACTTGCAATTTTAATAGAAAAATGCTCTACTTTGAGCTTAATTCTAGACTAAATAAGCACTTATAAATAAGGAGAGACTAAAAGCAGATGAAGTTTAACCTCCAAAGAACTCATAAAAACAAATTTTAAGAAAATTAGCTTAGAAATAAGCTAGAAAAAGTAGACTTAAAAACTGACAAACTAAAACTATTTTTGGCTTTTTGATTTATGAAGGTACAATAAGGCTAATACAGACCTAGATTTAAGCTAGCTAAAGAAGACTAGTTATTAAAATAAGCTGAAACAGATCAAACTCAATATCCAAAGAGCTTATATTCTCAAATTCAGACCTTAAAACAAACTTTTACTTACTTAGATTAGCTAATGAACTTAGGACTTTTAAACTTTGAAAAATGAAATTTAAGACAGACTAAAACCAAAAGGACAATTGCACATTATCTTTAACTACTTACTACTGCATTATGAGTCTCAAATCTAACATGAAACAACATATAATTGCACCAGAACAAGATCTAACCTAATAAGCTGCTATGACAAGCTTAAAACTGACAGATTCAAACAATGATTAGATAAGACCTTAGATTGAATAACTTTAACAACTAATTAAAATTGACCTAGAAGCTTAATTTGAGCTTAACAAATTTGGTTTAAGTGACAAAAGTGATCCAACAGTACTAACTCAAGTTAGTACTGCTTGACCCAAACACTAACAATTGATTTTCCATTTTTAAGCAACAAAAGGGTGAAATAAGCTGAAACTTATGAAAACAGATTACTCAGCAAATTAAGATCAAATAAGTAATAGCTAACAGGAAATAAGCACTAAACTATAAGCTAGAATAATAAGCATATTTTTTTGGTTTTTTAGACAGTTTTAAGCAATAACATAAACTAAGAGAATCTAAACTATAATCAGACAATTTAAAGCAGTAATAAAACTAATTAAATAATAATAAGCAACAATAAGTAAAGATTTAAGCAGGAATAAGCAAATTAGA
>BQNB010166977.1:2945-14054 GCA_026074375.1 Tanacetum coccineum | reverse complement strand
AATGAAATTGAGACAAACATACATATTGCCCAACCAAGATACACTTTTAAAACTAGATGAAGTCCCGGCGAAGTATAGTGCAATTTTAAAAGCCGAATAATTGGTCAATTTTGTAAAGTACGCGACCACCAAGGAATACCAGGTTTTAGTTAGTCATTTTTATTTAAGTTCATATATCTTTCATAATTTTGTGTTTTCATATATATATTAGTTCCATACTGGCAGCATTACTACATCTAAACGCCTTATGATTTTGTGTTGCAAGGTGAAATCAGTTGCAGGTAAAATGGCGCGTTCCAAGTCTGTTTATCAACATACAATGGGACGAGGTGGATATGCAAATGTAAAATAGAAAATGGTATGATTACATAATGTTTGTTTAAGAAATTGAGACACGAGTTTTAGAGATGAATCCGTGTAAATTGTACATTTGCACATTTGCATTTAATAGCATCATACTTTCATTTATATTGGTTTAACTTACATGTGTATGTATTTGATGTTTAAGATCAAAAATAAAGAAATTGAACCAGATGAAGAACCCCCGCGTGGTATAATGTGGTTGAAAGGAAGGGTAAACAAAGACAGACAATTTCCAGGTGATGAGATTAGATCAGTGGGAGATAAACTTGTAAGTTTGACTGCAAATTTTATTATTATGTTCATTTTCATATAATAACATATTTCCTATATTGTATGTGCAGAAAGAAACTGAGGACAAGATCAAAGAAGGAACCTTGAAGGTTGATCATGGCACTGATGCCATGACAGTTGTATTAGGTAAGAAAAAGGGAGGTTATGCAAGAGGAGTGGGAAGTGGAGTTATATACAAGAGGTATTTTGATCTTCCTCAAAGCAGACAAGCATCTGATGAAAGAATTGCGTTACTTCAAAGTCAACTTGATAATGAGAGACGCGAACATCAAGAAAAAGAACTAGAAATCCAGAATTTGTCTAACAAGATGTCAGAAACAGAAGGAATGGTTTCTAAACTGATGAATCAGTTGGCTGCACAAAGGCAGCAGTTGCAGACAATTTCAACTAAATTGACACCATCAAATGTAAGACTTTTTTAAGTTTTTAACAATTTATTTTCTAATGCTAACAGCATTGATCCTATAGATAGCAGGCACTGATCATAAACTAATGAGTCAATGCATTTCTTAATTTATATTGCAGGTGTCTTCAGTGGACATTAATCCTATACATAATAGCGCTGATGAGGAAGGCAGAACACCGTTAAGTCTCCATGGATGTGAGAATGATGCGAGCATTCAGAAGTCTAATGGACTTGCAACTTCGGAAAAGGAAATGGAAACAAGGGTAAGTAATAAAACACCCCCCTATGATTTTTTGAATTCTACATACATGTCTTATTTACCGTGTTATATATATATTGTTGGGAATTATAGTTTGAGTTGATTTGACAAAACCTTATAAAGATGAAGGACCTACGAGAGATTAAAATGTTTTATATTTATCTTGTAGTCCCTAGCCTCTCTAGTATATAAAGAGAAGTAGGCATCTAGGTTTCACACATCTTTGATTCACAATGTAAACCTAAATGTGTGTATGTGTTCACTAGGCGTCAAGTCTTCATTATGAGGCGCCTAGGTTAGTAGTTAGTACTAATAGTTAGTTAGTTTCTTTATTAATGTTTAATAAAGAAAACCTTATTAGTAACATGATTGTGTTCTTTATATTCCGCTGCGTGTTACAATCATTGTTATCATACCCTAGATGAGTCCTAATAACGATCTATGGAGTCATTATAGGATTTCACAATTGGTATCAGAGCCTCGTGGCTCTTGATCTAGGGTTAATAAGGTTTTCCTGTGTAAATTATTTTTCTATAATTTTTATTAAAGGCATATTTAATTTTAGGGCTTTTGTGTAAACCCTAATTGCGTGTACAGCAGCAAGGACGAAGAAAAGGCAAAAGGGTAGGGTTTATGAAAACCCTAATAACAGTTAGCAGGTTGATTGTGCGTTGATGATCGCTGGTGGCGAACATAGAAGCAGGGTTGACATGTTTCTTGGACTGAGTCGCATATAAAAGGTTCCTGCTGCTTGTACATTTCGGTTCCTACTGGTTATGTGTCACTAAAAATCATAGGAGGAAGGTGATCAGCTTTAGCGATGATACTGTGACAGAAATTGTGTCACTGTTTGATGAAAGTGACGGCTTTAGTGATAGTTTTTGGGATAGAATATTTGGTCACTAATGATGATTTTGGTTTGTTCAGATCGCCTTGTCCGATATAGTTTGTTTGTGCTGCTAGTATTGCCTGATATCGGATTACATAACTTATGGTATAATTCTTGATTGGTCGTTGGCGCTCCTTGTAAATTGAGCACGTTGCTGACAGTGGCCACGATTTCCTGATAAATGGAGGCAAAAATCTATTTATCTCATGATGTCGAACATGTTTTGTAAGCAATTATTGCCGATATCGGATGACACACACATTTGTGTATAGTTCTTGATTGGTCGTTGCACGCTCTTTTTCGCAAGAGGACAGAGCTCACTACTGACGGTGGCCTCGGTTTGCAGATAGAGTAAAGATGCTCCCTTTCAGGGGAAGTCTTTATAGTAATGTTTATCTCAAGAAATTCTTGACTTGATTTACAAGAACTATACATGCCATGCACTTCTTGAGGGGAAGTCTTTATCTTTTGATGCTTCCTATTGAGTTGATATGACAAAAAGGGGAAGAGTGCATGGATTAAGGGGAAGTCTTCATCTTTATTAGCTTGTGCTTATTGGTTTTGTCATTATCAACTAGGGGAAGATTGTTGGGAATTATACTTTGAGTTGATTATGACAAAACATATTAAAGATGGAGGACCTACAAGACAAAGCTGGAATAACATTAATGCTGATTGAAGATTAGTCAAACAGTATTTAATGCTTAGCTAAAAGATAAAGATCAACATTAATGCTGATTAAAGATTAGTCAAATAGTATTTAATGCTGATTTATAGTTTCCTAATTTTATTTGATCTTATCTTGTCTTGTAAACCCTAACCCCTCTAGTATATAAAGAGGGGTAGGCGTCTAGTATTGATTATCCATCATAGTTAGATCTCTCCAATGAGAGTCTAATAGTTAGCTTATTAGTTTATGTAATAGTTCATAGTCGACTGATTAAAGTCGAATAGTTTATAGTTTATTAGTTTATGAATAAAAACCTTGTTCATAACATTGTTGTTCTTATTTGTTATTCCGCTGCGTGATCAATGTTATGATATCCTAGATGGGCAAAACGATCTATGAAGCCTACAATTAAGGTTTCAACAATTGGTATCAGAGCGGGTGGCTCTCGATATCTAGGATTGTTCAAGGTTTTTGTTGGTGTCGACTTTATGAAGAAAAGATGTGTCGAAGTTTCTGTTCTGGAAGGTTTTTGTTGCTTCCTATTGAGTTGATATGACAAAAAGGGGAAGAGTGCATGGATTCAGGGGAAGTTCTTCATCTATATTAGCTTCAGGGGAAGCTTGTGCTTATTGGTTTTGTCATTATCAACTAGGGGAAGATTGTTGGGAATTATACTTTGAGTTGATTATGACAAAACATATTAAAGATGGAGGACCTACAAGACAAAGCTGGAATAACATTAATGCTGATTGAAGATTAGTCAAACAGTATTTAATGCTCAGCTAAAAGATAAAGATCAACATTAATGCTGATTGAAGATTAGTCAAATAGTATTTAATGCTGATTTATAGTTTCCTAATTTTATTTGATCTTATCTTGTCTTGTAAACCCTAACCCCTCTAGTATATAAAGAGGGGTAGGCGTCTAGTATTGATTATCCATCATAGTTAGATCTCTCCAATGAGAGTCTAATAGTTAGCTTATTAGTTTATGTAATAGTTCATAGTCGACTGATTAAAGTCGAATAGTTTATAGTTTATAGTTTATTAGTTTATGAATAAAAACCTTGTTCATAACATTGTTGTTCTTATTTGTTATTCCGCTGCGTGATCAATGTTATGATATCCTAGATGGGCAAAACGATCTATAAAGCCTACAATCAGGTTTCTACAGGGCGGAAGGTCTCCACAAGTATCGCCTGAAATGCTTTCTAGATGCCTACAAGGGGTATCACCAGATCTTCATAGCCGAGAAAGACGAAGAAAAAACAGCATTTTTTACAAGAGAAGGGGTTTTCTGCTACAAAAGACTACCCTTCGGTCTGAAAAATGCAAGGGCCACTTATCAAAAGCTCATAGACAAAGTTTTCAGCCACCAGATGGGAAGAAATATGAAGGTTAATGCTGACGATATGGTAATAAAAAGCGTCTTCGAAGAAGAAATGATGGCCGACATCATCGAAACCCTTGAAAAGCTTCGGGCGATCAATCTGAAGCTTAATCCGAAAAAACGCTCCTTTGGAGTAGAAGAAGGACTATATTCGGGCCATCTCATTACCAAGCAAGGCATAAGGGCAGACCCCTCCAAGGTAAAAGCAGTATCAACCCTGTGACCTCCCAAAACGGTCAGAGATATGCAAAACCTCAAGAAAAAGATAGCGGCCCTAAGTAGGTTCCTCTCAAAGAGCGCGTAAAAGACACCCCCTTTTATGAAAACTCTGAAAAGCAGTACGAGTGGAAAGATTGTTCAATGGACGAAGGAGGCAGACGAAGCCTTCCAGAGAATGAAAGAATGCTTAGAGTCATTGCCAACGATGGTCATACTGACTGAAACTCTAACAATGTACCTCGAAACCTCAGAAAAGAACGTGAGCGTAGTATTGATGGAAAAAAGGGGAAAGAAACAAATCCCCATATACTTCGTAAGCCGAACATTACACGGAGCTGAATTAAAGAATCCAGAACTAGAAAAACTGATACTCACCCTCGTCGTATACGCTGCAAGGAAACTCCGAAGGTATTTCCAAGCCCACCCGATACAAGTCATCAACGACAAACTCATAAAACAAATTCTGGCGAAACCAAAAAAATCAGGCCGCATAGCTAAATAGGCTATTGAATTGGGAGAGCATGAAATCGAATTCAAAGGAAGGAACTCGATTAAAGGGAAATATTAGCTAATTTCCTAGCAGAAACACCGCTTACAGAAAACAGGAAAGCAAAGAATAAAGAAGTCAAAAGAAAAGAACTGAAACCAGGAAATGCATGGAAACTATTCACTGATGGAGCCTCAAGCTCTGATGGCTCAAGAGCAGGCATGATGTTGGTCAGCCCAGAAGGAAAAGAATATACATATGCACTGAGGTTTGAATTCGTAACCACCAACAACGAGGCAGAATATGAAGCACTCCTGGCGGGGTTGCGCATAGTCAAAGAGATGGAAATACGAGAACTAATCATTTTTGTAGATTCTCAGCTAGTAGCAAATCAAGTCAAATGGCTTTTCGAAGCCAGACAACCGACCATCAAACACTATCTAGAAAAAATGATGAATCTACTATCGGGTTTTCCCAGCTACTCGATCGAACACATTAAAAGAGAACAAAACAAGAAAACAGATGCCCTCGGCAAACTAGCATCAATGACCTTTTCTGAATTGGCAAAAAACATTTTAGTCGAAGTAATACAAAACAAGTCCATCACAGAAAAGGGAGTTGCGGACGTAGCCAAAGAAAAAGGAGACAACTGGATGACACCTATCCGAGAGTACCCGAGATTGAGAGCCCTGCCCGACGACCCACAAAAGGCAAGGAAGCTACTCATCAAAGCTCCGTTATACAAGATGATTGAAGAAAAGTTGTACCGAAGATCATACTTATCATGATGGTTGAGGTGCGTGGGACCAATGCAAGCCAAGAACATCATAAAAGAGGTACACAAAGGGTCATGTGGAATGCACTCGGGTCCAATGTCAGTAGTATCAAAGATAACAAGGTTGGGATATTATTGGCCATCCATGCACAAAGACGCAAAAGAATTAATTCAAAAATGTGAAGCCTGCTAAATCTATACTTCGGTCCCTAGAAAACCGAAACAGGAAATGACATTCATTATGTCAGCCTAACCTTTCTCGCAATAGGGAATCGATATAGTAGGCCCTCTGCCAACAGCACCCGGAGGCGTAAGGTTTTTAATGGTAGCCATAGATTACTTCACAAAATAGGTCAAAGCGAATTCGCTAATATCAACAACTGGAAAACACATGGAAAAGTTTGTATGGGAAAACATAGTGTGTAGATTTGGAAGGCCTCAAGTAATAATCTCAGACAATGGAAAACAATTTGTCGAAGGCACGTTCCTAATATTCTGTAAGAAACTAGGAACACTCCAAGCATCTATGTCTGTCTATCATCCCCATGCAAATAGACAGGTAGAAGTAACAAACAGAGAAATTATCAAAGGAATAAAGCAAAGATTAGGAAAAGCACACTAAGCTTGGATCGATGAGTTACCGTAAGTTCTATGGGTACACCGAACAATGCCTAAGTCCAGCAATGGAGAAACTCCCTTTAGCCCGTCTATGGCTCAAAAGCCGTCATCCCCATTGAAATAAGTGTGGAAACAAAGCGAGTTCAAGACTTTAATCCCAAAGAGAACGAAAAGAGGCGACGAGAAGACCTAGACATCCTTGAAGAAAGAAGAGAAATGACCTCGATAAAAGAAGCCCATTACAAACAGAAGCTAGAAGGCTACTAAAACAAGAATGTTAAGCCATTCACATTTAAACCAGGCCCATATATGCTTCGACTAAATAGCGCTAGCAAGGCAGAATATCAAGGAAAAGTATGACTAACATGGGAAGGACCTTACGTGATATGGAAAGCTTACGGAGACGGAGCTTACAAATTAGAAACGTTATCTGGTGAAGCAGTTGATCGAACATGGAACGGAACAAAATTACATAAGTTCTATGTCTAAGAATCATTGTTTCTTGTTTATTTCAAAGTTCTTCAACAGACTCACTTGTTAGCAAGAAATCTTCATTATAGTGTAGCAAACTAAGTGTTCATACTTGAAATGATGTAAATCTTTCTACACTATCAATGAAATGGATTTGCTTAAACACTGTTTTGTCGATACGCCATATATGGGTTGAGATTAATACGGCGTATGGTCAGCAGAAACTTGATACGCTGCATCTGAAACAAAGAACTGGGTACGCCATATTCAACTAGATGAATACGCCGTATAACATACCAGAACATGCTATTAAGAAAAATAATTAAGTGCTGGAATTTAAATACACAATGCAAATAAATACAAACAGAATTAAATAGTTAGATTACACTAAACTAAACCTAATTAAATGGTTAGAAATACTAATAAGAATAAGGTTTAATTAATTCACTTTTTCCAAAGAATAATGACCCCGGCATCGGCGCAAAAACCTGATGTGGCTTCGTTTAGGGCCAATTATTTGATTATTAAGTTTTACATTATATTTAGTCGACAAACCTAAAAAACTCTTTAACGAGCAGTTACCCGGTCAAAGATGGAGTTTCCCGCGGAAAGTAAGGTGTCGAACCTAAAAGTGAAACATAATCCTTATTCTATCATTATTTTAATTAAGTTCAAATTAGTCTATTTTACTGGTTAAACCTAATGCTAAATACGTTTGTCTAATGATATTGGGGGTTTTCAATCAGCCTGAGAGACTGCACAGTTTGGTGGAGAACAAATATCAATTCATCGATAGATAAAAAACAACAAAAGAAAAAATTAGAAGATAGAAAAAGCGGTACAAGCCAAATGATGCGAAAACTGTAGTAGCCATATTAAATCCAAATTCAATGTGGTTTTGTTTGTTTTTGTGCAAAGATATACTTATCCTCGAAGTATCATTCTTAAGACTTATCTGGGCAAACATCATCTAAAACCTAAGACACGATAATCAATGTCACCAATACGCATCGGATAAAGTATCCTTTAGTTTATATTATAATCTATCTAGGGAATCAAAAGCAGTGGTGAATCCTGTTAAAACCCTAGCCCAAAGGGACTTTAAACGCACTTATTGTTTACAGCCGTGTTTTAATATACTGGTAGTCCACTATCAAATTTTTATTAGTTAATTAAAAGCATGATTGTTGAAACATAAACGGGTCACCTACCGGTCCAACTAAGCTCATAATTCAAAGACAAAGACAAAGACATAACGTTATTTGTGATCCTATTGGTCCAGTAATATAAAACACGATATGGAGAGCTATCCTGGTATTTAGATTACTTTTTAGGTATCACTAGACCCAGTTTAATGATAGGTCGCATATTCAAACACATAGACAAGTATGAGGTGATAAACATAATTAAACAATCAACGATAAATTAGGAAATCGATTTTAAAACAAACCAAACATTGAACTTTCATTAAGATGGCTAATACCCGAGGGTATTAGCCCACAATCATTGTAATTATACAAGCGTAATCAAACAATTGAAATTGAACGATTAAGAGAGTAAAAATTACACGATGTCTTCTATGGAGTCGTGATCAATGCTTGACCTTGGTGGCTGATATTCTCTTCTAAAATTCGTCTTTTAATGAGTATGGTATAAAGAATGTGATATTGCACCTGAAAACTCGTTTTTGAGTCTTCTATTTATAGTGTCTGAAAAAGACTTGATACGTCGTATCTGGATAGGTCGATACGGCGTATAGGGCTGGATTCCTTGGAGTGCGCGCTACGTTCTCAATCAATCAGTGATATCATTCCTAATTTACTTTATTTACTGTATCTTCGAATAGTTATCTTCATGGATACGGCGTATGGAAGCAGTCAGATACGCCGTATTAGGAATTGGTCAAACGCGTTTTCTTGTGAAGTTCAGGCGCTGATACGCCGTATCTCTTTAGCTAGGTACGGCGTATTGGTCAGGATCAGCAATCTTCAAATATCTTCGTTTTAGCTCCAAATTATGCGCCTTTTAGCTTGTCTTCACAAAACACTCCTGAATTGGAATGGAACTGGCATAGGATCTGGGTGGAAAACGCATTAAATACAATATCAATAGATAATAATTACAAAAAGAATGAAGAAAATTATTACAGATAGAAGAAAGCTGTTGTACAAGAACAAATGATTGAAAAACTGGTATTAGCCCTATATTAACTCCAGTTTAATGGGTTCAATGCTGGTTTGTTTGTTTTAGTGCAATGATTTACTTATCTGTAAGCGGCATATCATTCTTAAGACTTAAGCGGGACATCATCCTAAGACCTAGACACGATTAATCCTGTCACAATTAACGCATCCGCATAAAGCATCCTTTAGTTTAATTATAATCTATCTTAGGGAATCAAAGAAGTGGTGATCCTGTTAAAACCCTAGCCCAACGGGACTTTACCCACTTATTATTTGATGGTGTTTCATATACTGGTAGTCCACTATTCAAATCTTTATCAGTTAATTAAGAGCATGATTGCTGAAACATAAATGGGTCACCTACCGGTCCAACTAAGCTCATAATTCAAAGACAATGACAACGTTATTTATGATCCTATTGGTCCAGTGATATTAAACACGATATGGAGAGTTATCCTGGTATCTAGATTACTTGGTCAGTATCACTAGATCCAGTTGAATGAAAGGTCGCATATTCAAACACATAAACAAGTATGAGGTGATAAACATAATTAAACAATCAATGATAAATTAAGAAATCGATTTTAAAACAAACCAAACATTAAACTTTCATTAAGATGGCTAATACCCAAAGGTATTAGCCCACAACCATTGTAATTATACAAGCGTAATCAAACAATGAAAATTGAACGATTAAGAATTTTGGATGGCTGTTAAGTTTTTTCGTTAAGTCTAATAATTAGAGGGTTACTTTTGTCTTTTCTAGTAGACTCACTTAATGACTCACCAGTATGACCCACCCACCTCATTAAACACTTTATAACCCAGCCATCCATTTGATTTTTCATTCCACCACGATGCAATAAGCCATTAAGGATAAATATAAGTANNNATCCTACAAGCTATCTAAATCAGTAATTGAAAAACATTTTGAAAATCAAATGAACTGTTTAAAGGCTAAATGAAATTGGCTGATTACTTTTGAAAATCATATCCTTCAATTTTGAGTGTTCTCCAAGTTCTTTGATCTAAGCCATTGATTCTTTGTCTTTGTCCCATCAACGAGTGAGAGTTCATACGATTGCCAAAGTGGATTTGTTGTTTTATGAAGTGGGGTTAAGGTGGGAGAGGGATGTTTTTGTCTGATGGTGGAGAGGCCGAGGTGGAGTGGATGGATGAATATTAGTGGCGGGAAAATTTGTTTTGGGTGAACAGGGTAACGGTGTTAAGGGATGGAGGACTTGTGGTGTAAGAGTTAAAGGCTATGGGGGCTAAAGGTGTTAGTCCTTAAGGACTAATTGTGTAATGAAAAATAGGGGTAAAGGGTTAAAGGGTTAATGGACATAACAGTGTTATGTCTAAGTGGTTTTGGGCTTAGGATTGGTCCGGGTTTTAGGATTTAAGGCATTTAAAGGGTTTAAATGGTTTAAGGCTTATTAAGTCTTATAAATGATGTCTTAATGGGCTGACCCGGCCCATTAAATGGGTACGGGTTGGCTCATTTAAGATTTCTTCGGTTTCGGTTCTGTCTTTGACTTTGACTTTGACTTTTGTTGACTTTGACTTTGTTGACTTTAACTTTTTCACGCTCTTTCCGTTCCGTGCTCGGTTTTGTCCGTTTTGGCTTGATTTTTGTCCTTTTTGTTAATATCCGTTACCTGCACAATACAAATGCAATACACACAAATACAATGTATTTTTGGTATGTTTTTATTCTTTTAAGCATGTTTTATTAGGTCAAAGATATGTGTAATTAAGCACATACCAAAATCCCCCATACTAAGATATTGCCGTGTCCTCACGCAATGCCATAAGTAAACACTTAAGATAACTAAGAATCTCAATCCCCCTCGACTAATTACCTCGAAATGTAGCTAAGTGTTCATCAAAGGGAATTAAAGACTCATAAGTTTTGAAAAGCCGCGTTTTTATCATTTTTAAATATTTACACTTATTTCCACACATATTTATGTATTTTTCCTTTTTTTCATTTTTTGTATTTTTAAGCAACTAACTAGAATGTATGGACTTTTGTTATTTTCATAACTTTAAGGGTCATGGAATAAGAAGCACTTTAATCTTAAAATGC
>BQNB010166976.1:0-14054 GCA_026074375.1 Tanacetum coccineum | reverse complement strand
AGATAGTGGTTGTTGTAGGAATGAGTTGTTGTTGTTGTTGTTTTGGTTTATTGGTTGCAGTACCATTGTCTGATGCATCTTCATTGTATGATACTTCATCATCACTAAGATGTTAAGAGAAAACATCATTAGCAGGTTGTGACATTTTTCTAGATCTGAAAGTGATTGTTTGTGGTTCTTCTTACTCAGAGTTCCTCTAAAGGCTCTGATACCACTTGTAGGTCCAAAGTCTTGGATCTATTTAGCCTTTTGTAAGACAATAGCTAACTTGAATAAATCCAAATCAACTATATGAGAGACAATAAATACTATGTGCTAATGCGGAATCTTAACACAAGTACTAAGAAGAACACAATGTAAAACTTTGCTATTTTCTATTGATTTCTATTAGGGTTCTATATCAAACACTATGCCGTAGGGTTCCTTTTATACACCAAGGAAACCCTAATGGGCTTTACAAACGTGTGAAAGGATAATGCATATCCTTTCCTAAGATATCTCCTAAGATATCTCTAAGATAACTATTATAACTATTCTGTTACATAAACAGACTTAACTAGACAAGGCCAGTACTAACTATAGTACTGCCAGACTTAACTTAGTACTGGCAGACTTAACTATGTCTACCAGACTTAACTCTATAACTACCAGACTTAAGTCTGTTTACAATAATTCCTAACAATCCTCCCCTAACTTGAACTTCACTTGTGATCTTCAAGTTTCTTTGACTACCTTCATTATGATCTTCCTGAGGATTTTGTGAGCATTATCTTTGGAATTATTCTTGAACTGCAACATGATGATCTTCCTGTATAAACAGGTTCTTGACTTCTATCAGCAACTCTTGAAATCATCACTACCTGATCTTTGCAGCAACTAATCTTCTAAGTATCATAATCAGCACTTCACAGCAACAAGTCATATCTCTTCAGCAACACTTGAATAAGCAGCAACATTGACTATATGTACATCAAATCATAAAGTTTTAGTCTATTCTCATCACTTCCAGGTGTGTTAATATAACAACCTAAGAATTTTCATCAACCTATTTTACTATTATCACAATTATACGGGGAATTTTTTTGCTTTATTACATTACTTGCATTGTCAATATCTCAGTATGTCATGTAACTTACATAACTAAAGTATATGAGCTCACGTAACCTATCTATGGCAATCCTGTCTTCATATATGTCAAGCAAATATCATAAAATGTCAAGTCAATATCTTAATATCCTTATTACAAAGTACATTATTCCTATAATGTACCATTCGTAACGTTATATCAAAACGGGCTTTAAACCGTTATCATATACCTCTAAACCCTAATCTCATGGAAAGATTAACATCTAAAGTGAATGCACAAACTACTAAAGCAGCACAATGTACAAGTCATTAAGCATGATCTCTAAAATAGTTGTTTTACCTCCGTTTTCATTCTAATTTCTTCACCATCATTTGTGTATAAGCTAATACACTTAATATACACTTTTTTAAACCCTAATTATTCTATTCATAAGCTTTCATACATCTTTTACACTCAAAACCCTAATTCAAAACCCTAAACCTTAAAACCGAGCTAGTTTCTAAACTATGACCCGTTTCTTGATTTTTATCCATTGTAAACTCAAACCAACTCTCAAATAAGTGGTAATAACATAAATTACAACATTCTCAATCACTTTCCATCATCATTTCACCATATTAACAACAATGTACAAGAAACAAAGCTAGAAAACCCTAATTATGCCCTAATTGTAACTTTTGACCCGTTTACTCATTTTCTACCCATTTTAACCCAAACCACCTATCAACTTTTGATTATAATCCTTAATATAAGTCTTAGGATCAGTAACCTAACATTCTTAATCAAATGTACACGAATTACAAGCTAGAAAACTCAATCTGAACCCTAATGAGCCCTAAATGTACCCGTATGCACCTTTCTTTCATTTTAACCCATTCCAAAGTCCTATATTGCAATCAAGCACCTCCATGACTAAGATACTTCATCCCTAAGCTGCTTACAAGCACCTCACACAAATATCTACTTCATTTATAGTTTAAAAATTGATCACATGGTTCCTTGTTCTTCTTTCTTAGCCGCGGCATACCAAGACCAAGCCAACACATCAAGGCTACTTTATAGCTTAAAAAACACATCCTATAGCCCCTCCTCATCACCCTATAGACTTCCCACATGTCCTAACCAGATCACATAGCTTACCTTGGCCTTTAAGGGTCATTCGCCTATAAATAGAACCCTAAACACTTCATTTTTCTTCATCCCCCACTTCCTCCTCTATAACCCTTACATAGAAGCAATCCTTTTCTCTAATAGATCCTAAGAGGTCTTAATAAGGCTCAAGTAGATAAAGGAAGCAAAAGAAACTAAGAAACGAAGCCCGGGAGTCGTTATTCTAGGCGTACGAAGCTAAAAGTCCCTATTCTAACCCGTTTCTAAGCTATAAGCTCAAGACCAAGTTCACTAAGCTTATATCTTGTATTCAAACCTTTATAATGTTCATATGAGCATGCTAAAATCATAATATAAAGCTTTGAACTAAAAAACCTATGTGTTATACCTTTTTGATCCAAAACCGTACACCCGAAACCCTAATTTCATGTTTTTGCTTAATCTATAAGCTAAGCTTGTAAACTGTTGAGAATCGTTTAGCCCATCTAGGATCGTTTTACAGATAATATTGAACATGCAGCGGAATAATAAGAAAGCAATATTATCAAACAAGGTTTTTCATTCAAACGTTCACTATTACCCCAACTATATCTTGGGGTTACTAACTACTACATAGACATCTATAATATGTCTATTACTAACTAACTACTAACTATAGTGTACACACACACCTTTACTATTCGACTGCCATTATTTTCTTATGAGCTTCAGACAAACTCTAACTCCATTTGCAATCTTTTTGCAGCAAATATCTTGTCTATTTAGGTTCTTTCTCCCTTGCCATTTTCAGCCTCCTCCTCTGTTGTATTCTTTGCTATTTCTGCTCCATCTAGACCTGCTCTTCTCTGATTTGTTTCTTGTTCCTTTTGGTCTGAGGAGTCTCTTCAGTACTGCACTTCCTTCTCTTTGACTAGTACTAACATGTTCATAGCACCTTGAACTAACTTTTTCACTAGCAGCTTAATATCTGTTGAAAACCAGTACTAATATCTTCGAAACCAGTACTAACATCTTCAGCATCCAGTCTCCTCCTTACTCCAGTCTTAACATTTCTCCTCTTGGTCTTGATTTGACTAAGGGCTTCAGCTAGAGTTTTAGCTGCTTCTAAACCTTGAGGATTAATATCTGTTTCTCCTGAAGATTTGCCTTGTTTGGGTAGTGATCTAGAATTTGATTCGTCTTTTTGTAAATTCTACCCTGTTTGGAAGAATTTTCAGCAGCCTCATCTTCTGAATCAGTGAGAACCACTCATCTGCTCTTGACAACCTTTTCCATTTTCTTAACTTTCTTCACCAACTTCACTATAGCATTCCCCATAATCTGCTTAGTCTGCTTGAGATCCTTTGCCAAGCTTTCAATCCTGGTCATTAACTGTGGAACCAGTTGAAAAAGATCATCTACTGACATGTGCCCTGTTTCTGCCTCATAAGTATGAGTAGGAGCCTGGGTTTGTGGAATGTCAGATTCTTGTCTAGGTGAAGATGGTTGGTGTTCAGGTGATGGTTGGTCCAAGTTGTGCTCCATGGTTTCATGTTCAGGTGTAGTAGACGATGATGAAGGTTCAGATGTTGGTTCAGTTATAGGTGTAGGTGGAATAGTGGTGGATTCAGTTGGTGCAGTAAAAAAATTGTGATGTTGATGTGGTTGATTCACTTTACGGAAAAACCCAAATCAATCCATCATTTGAGTTTGAGTTTATGAGATTTGTTTGAGCTGTGTTTGTGAGGTTGAGATTGAGATTTGATTTTTGAGTTGAGATGTTGAGTGTGTTGATCTTTGGTACGTTAAATTCTATGAGGGGGGGATGTAGGTGGTGGTGGAACTGTAGAGGATGATGGTTGAGATTGAGTTCCAGCTTGATCTGCTTGACCTGTATTTTGAGCAACAACATGCAACATAGCAGGCAATAAAAGTCTTGGTACCCCCCTAAAACCCCTTTTCATGTTTCCAAAAATCTTTTTGGTCAAGGCCACAGCCAAATAAAGGTGTTTGCTTTCAGTTTGTATTTCCAAAATCATGTGTAGCAAGCGCGAGTACATCAAAAACTTAGTTTTACTTTTCAAATTAGCCACCATTCCATCAAAAATCAATTTTGAAAAGTTATAAACCCTGCAGTTGGATAGACAACATCAAGTAGTATGCATATTGCTACCAAAATTTGTCCCATCCACCACATTTAGGGCTTATGCAGTGAACTAATATGTGGACCATGAATCGCCATTGGGGTGTTAATTTAAAAATCAAATCCACACCTTAACCTCACCCTCTATAATTCACCCAACATACCAAAACCACCCCACAACACCTTACAATTCACAAATAAAACCCATATCCTCATCTTCTAATTTACTCTTACTACTCACCCAAATCACCTTTATTAACCACTATATAAATCAAATGTATCTCATATATCATATATACCATCCTGCACTCTATTCATTCCTCTTATCCATACTTCAATACAGTAGTCACATGTATACCTTGATCTACTTAATGTATATACAGCAAACTGTCTATTCTCTCCAATAACCTCACAACAACCACACACATCCACCCCATCCCAAACATCATTTATACAAAAAATCATCCCACCATTAAAATAAATACTACTAAAAAACATTCCTCCAAATTAATATCACATAACTACCCCACTTAATATCTATATTATTCAACACCCTCATTTAATTCCACCAATATTACCCAACTACCCAGTGCCAATTACAGTTTCTAAATTCGCTGTATTCAAATGATATGCTAACCCCCATATAGCTGATGAAAGTGTATACAAAGTACAGATAAGGAACCTCTCCGTGTCGATGCACAGAATGAACGTGAGCTAGAACTCTTTAGAAGAATGACAGTAGACTCGAGAAAGACTTCTTAGATTAATTGTGTGATATCTGATAAAATCAAGAGATACCATGTACTAGAGAGTATCACTATTGAATGTGAAAAGAAGTAACTGGTTTTGAATCGCATTATACTCATCACACGCAATTATGCGACTATAGAGTGAACGATAATGATATTTGTGTGTCAGCTAAAAATATATGCTCATATATAGTAGTATGTAAGATGATAGAGCAAACACGATAAAGAGACTCTGTAGAGAGAAATATAAAAGTTACTCACTCGCTATTAATAAGGGCGAAGACTGGCAATAATGAGATAATAAAATCGAACTCTATACGTCTTCCTAAATATGAGTATAGATGGTATGCTCTAAAAGATTAATTGTTAGAACTAACAATAAGCTTACCAGCATTAATAGTAAACTACCAGAATTAAATGATTGACATACCAGAATTAAACTTTTTCACAACTTCAGTCATGTCTCCAATCCTTCATGGAATCCAAGTATAACCTGAAAACGTTAAGCCACACAAAAAATATACTACAAAACTTATTCGAAAACACTATGTTTCTAGATTCTAGTATATTATTATATGATACTGCCTAAAAGATAGTTAATTGAATAAAACGCTATCGATAATTATATTCTACTAACTAGTATTACTAGTTACAAACTATACATGTTAATCCTGCCTTATAATATAGAGCTAATGGTTTTATCATACCAAATATGTAAACTCTAAGAAACTTGAACCATGGTCCAATCAAAAGCTCTTGTCAATAGGGTCAGTAGCATTTGAAGTCCCAAGTTTTCTCCACCCTAATGAGCACATTATTCTTATATGAATCTCGTCTATAAAAGTGGTGTATGATCTCTATGTGCTTTGGCTCTTGGAGGATACACGGATTTCTTACATATGCAGATGGTGCTTTCATTATCAATGTGAATTTTGGTATTCATAAAATTGAAACCATTGTCCAACATTTGATAACAGCAACTTACAGCAGCTACATATTCAGCTTATGTTGTAGAGGTAGCCACTATTGTTTGTTTCTTGCATTGCCATGAAATTAATCTGCTTCTAAGAAATTGACAACCACGGATGTGGATTTCCTGCCAAAGGTTTGCCCTAGCAAGTCACTATCTGAGTAGGCTTCCAGGTCAAAACGTTAGAATTCTCTAGAACTGGATAACCATAAAGCCCAAATTGGGTTTGCCCTTAATGGTACTTAAAGATTCTCTTCACAGCTTTAGGTGAATTCTTGGGACCTTAACTTGAAACCCTGAGAAAAGACATAGTACAACCATTATATCCGGCCTTTATAGGCAATACAAACCCCACACCCCCCAAACCACAAAAAGACACTAACGAAAACAGAATACCCGAAGATCAACGAAGAAGATGTTAAGAAATCGGACGAAAACGTAAGAAATTTGACGAAAAGATAAAAAACGAATGAAAACGTAAAAAAGGGCCGAAAACGTAAAAAGACGAACGAAAACGTAAAAACGGAACGAGCAACGTAAGTAAAAAAGCTGACGAAACGTTATAAAAGCGTACAAAAATTGTATGAAATACACAATAATTTAGTAGTCGTCCCAACCCAAACGTTTGGACCCATGACCCGGTTATACCTTTTAAAACATGACCTGTTTGACCCATTGACCCATTGGACCCATAACCCATTTGACCCATGACCCAAACCATAATCAACCTTTGATTATTCATGTATTTATCATCTTCTTCACAACTACAAACCTTAAACCTACACCACTTAAAAATTCCCCAATCTTATCCTCATACATAGGAAAACTCGCATTCCTTTGCACATTGTACCTTCTTTTACTTTTTGTACTTCTTGTCCCCCCCAATAAGGATTATACCAGAGTAATATTATCAGTGTTGTGGATTCGCAACTGGACTTACAAATAGTATAAACCCCCCATTCTGAACCAATAGATATCGTGGTGTCTCTCTCTACCTCTCTCTCCATCTACTTATCATCTTTATCATCAAGTAGGTCATTACACCACTAAGTTCTTTGAGGCTTGAAGTTTTATAAACTTCAAAGAAGTCAAAAAGACCGTATTCACCCCCATCTACGGTTCTACAAAGTCCTAGTAGAATATTAAGTCATTTGTGATATATACAACAAATCAACTCTCTCTCTCAAAATTACACATATTCATCTTCTTCTTGTATACCCTAATCGATTAAGATCGATCTTGATTCATTGTTTTAGTTTCTGATATTATAATAGAACTATTATCAATTAGATAATAGGTTTACGACTGATTAGCAGGAGTAAACATTTTGGTTGTTCAGATTGGTTGTTGTCTTGATCTTGAATTGAGATTCAAGAACTTGGTTTTGGTTTAATCAAAGTTTTTTACAATGTGTCCGTAGATCGACTCAAACTGTTATGTTTCGATGCATGGCTTTATCTTTCTTTGATTGGTGACACTATATTTTTTTCGTATTATATTGTCTGTTGAATGGTTCTATACAAACTAATACGTTAATTTGCGATGAACAATATAAAATGAATCAGCTATTCAGCTGCATTTATGAACCACCTGACTGATTTACGAAGGTAGTATGAAATAATATTTCACGTACGTGATGATAACTGATAAGTGCCTTTAATACCGAATCTAACGTATCTATGAAAGAGGGTTTACAAATAATTGCATAATGTCTTTCTGTGTGACATACGTGAAAACTATGCTAATTAAATAGTTTTTTTTATTGATGATTATATATCGTTATGGGTGGGTGCTACTATTGGTACCCCCTGACCCACCTAAAAATACCGAAAAGGTACAAAAGATTCATTTTGTACCCCCTTTTACAGTATAACGCAGTTTTATATCAAGTTATGTTCCGTATTTTTTGACAGTTTCATCCTTTTGACTTGTTAAACTTTATAATTTTTATTCCGCACTTTCAGTTTCACAGTTTTATAATATAAACAAAATTATAAAAATATAAAAAAAAATAAAAAAGATAAAAAAAAACGGGAAAAACAGGGGGTACAAATGGTGTTTTAGAGGGGTAAAAATAACATGAGACTATTCTTATTGAAAACAAACAAATACACTAGTAATCAACAGTAATGTTTCTGTGCTTTGATTTATTCCCTGACTCGTTCAAAAAAAAAAGATTTATTCCCTGACTAATATTTGCACGGTCTGTGCTTAAAACGAGGAACGAGTAACTAGGTGATAGTTGATCAACATTAATAAAATAATGTTGTTAATTTGAAGTTGTCTATTAGGAAAAGTTTGCGGTGAACGTACGCGGGGTCAACTGGAGTTACTTGTAGAACAAGTCGACGTATATTATAAATATGATCCTTAGCTTACAGATATACAATTACTGGAGGAAAGACAAAAAAAAGCAACACATGCATCGAATTCGTGCTAGGGGTGTTCACTGAACGTATCGGTTTATCAGGTTGATTCCTTTTATATGGTTTTGTGTTAGATTCGCGGTTAATATTTCCTGAGTAAAACGAAAACCGAACCGAGCATTTTTTTAGGTAAAGGTTTTCTGCTAAATATTTATTACGCCAAAAAAAAACATTTAAATACAAAGGATGAGGGTAAGTCCCACATCTCCGCCCGTTACATGGGGCAAAGCTAACATTCCTATAAGGAAGTGTAAGTCGTGTGGGCGGTGGGGGTGGGGGGGTAAACAACATAGACTAAAACAAAAAGAAACATAAAGTTTATTTCTTCTAGCACCTCGAAACATCGGATATCAGATTACGCAATATAAGCTTGAAGCGCTCTTGCGAGAAGGAATCCGACATTCGTACAAATCATTCAACGAATGATTCCTTCATTATAGTCACCATTACCATACGAATCCCTCCATTGTTCCCGCAAACTTTGAGTGCCAACGCCTACGCTTTCTGAAGCCATAGAACGAGCCATATCATTATTAACTGATGCAACCTCATCTTCACTATCATAATCATCCGAAAACTCTACCTTCTTCAAAGGATTACCAGCTTCATCCACAAGAGTAGCTTTCCCACTAGTAAGTAATTCTTCAAACTTCCCAATTTTATCAATAATAGGAGTAGTCCTAGTACTATTATTATCGATATTCATAAAAGAGAATCCACTTGAAGTAGCCTCGTTATTTACCAAATTAATAGTCCCCCCATTGGTACCTAACTCCACGTCATTATCGACCGAATTAAGAACTTCAAATAGATTTGAATTACTAACCTCAATAGGAGTTACCACACATTTTTTTCTTATTACCACTAGCGCTAGCAGTAGGCTTTTTGGGAACAAGTCTATATTCCTTCTGAGGTTTAAAATCCATTTTTGGACCAACCGGAACACCTCAAGAAGTTTGACTAGGCTTCTTCAGAGTCTTCTTCTCACCAGCATCTGTATTCTTCGGACATTCCTCATGAATATGTCCAAAACCTAACAAGACGCACACCTAGGAGGTTTCCACTCATACTCAACACGTACATTACATAAATAATGGCCCTCCCTAGTAATTTTAGGCATAGCCATAATGATGTTATCTTTCAACTTCACATCAGCTCGAAGCTCAATCATAACTCTAGCATAACTTGACCTACCCTAAGATTGCATGCACATGTCAGATGTATAAGAGTCAAGCATTAGAGGAGTACATAGTTTAGTAGCAATAGCACCAAAGCCATCCTCGTTGTAGGCCGTAACAAGTACACCATAAAGTTTAACTCAAACTGGAATAGTACTAACACCTTCGTTCAATAGGTTCTCATCCGAATGCCATTTCTTCAAGATAAGCGGGTGATTCTGGATAAACGATAGACCATTTTCAAGCATAGCATCTAATCCATCCATGGAGCTAAATTGAAAGGAGAATAATCCGGTAGATGAGCTGAACATAGAATGAACAAGCCCATGTTTACCCCAAGTGTTCCTAACAAGTTTCTTTTGCACAACAACAGAGGTAATGGCCACCCGCTTCCATCTACAAGAAAAAACCATATTTGTGTTCAATCAAAATAAAACCATAAAATAGCTTATTTCTGTATCTCACGACGCGTAACCTAATTTATCTGATTCGACAAAAACATAATTAAACATCATGTTAACAACTATCTCTTAAAAATCATACAGCTTTTCTAAAATCACCAAAGTGCCACTAAAAGAAATGTGTATAGCGCTATTATTTAGTAAACCCTAAACTAATAACACAAATTGCTTTCTAACTCTCTATTATTTACAATCATTCATGACCTGAAATTTAATGCAGCAAATCCAAGGATAACTTATACAAGATTTCCATTGATCCACTTCAAGAATTTTACAATCAAAATTCGGATTGGTTACAATAGGTTGGTTTCATTGATTTTGCGGCTGCACTGGATTCCATTCATCAACAAAACCGCAGAACCGGGCTATAGTACTTTTCTTGGCTATAAATACCAAGCCATTTCTCATGTTTTCACACACCTTCTCACTTGAAAATACTCTCTAATCATCTGATCTTTTTCTCTACTTTTGCATAGTTTCCTTTAGGATTTTGTAGGTAATTTACTTCAAAGAAGAAAATTGCCAAACACCCATTCGAGACGATCAAGTTTTAAGCATCTTGTTTCGCATTTCCATAACATCATCAAGATCACATTACTGAGTCTTGAACATCATATTGTAGTTGTTAGTTACATTTAGCATTGTAAATCAAGTGTAGTAGTGTTGGTGTGATTCTACCGTGTGAAGAATCCGGTATTTAGCTTTGTACCGAAAACGAGGTTTAAGCAATGTTGTGAGGCTTCTCCGCCAATTTAAAGGAGTACGGTGACTAGTGTTTAACTCTCGAGAAGGTGACTCGGGGAGTGGAGTAGGGAAAAGAAGGTGTCCTTGTAGCCGAACCACTATAAATACTTGTGTCTTGGTTATCTCTTTCTAACTCTCCATTTATTTGCTTTCATAGTTCTTACGTCATATACCAATACCAATATCACAATCATTTCACGTATAGTTTCAAACAATTTTTTTTAAAAGGTAACAATTAATCAAGAAAACTATTCAACCTCCCCTTCTAGTTTTCTACAATTGGTATCAAGAGCAAGGTTACTAAAGTTTTAAAATAAATTATATTTTAATCTTTAAACGATTATGGATTCGGAAAACTACAAGGATGGTCAATCTATGCAACGACCACCTCTTTTTGAGGATAATTATTTTATATATTGGAAAAACTGTTTTGAAACCTATGTGAAATCTAAGGATATTATTCTCTGGTATATTATAGTTCATGGTAACACAAACCTACCATTAAGGATAAAGATGGTAAGGATGTAGTCACCACTTATGCTAAACTTGATGAAAACCAAAAGAAAATGATTTCTAAAACTGATGAAGCAAAAATGTTCTTATACAATGCTTTACCTAAAAAGGAATACGAAAGAATTTTCATGTGTAATACGGCACAAGATATTTGGAATTCACTAATAATTACTCATCAAGGTAACAAACAAGTTAAGGATAATAAGATAGATCTTTTCGTTCAAAAATATGAAGAATTCACTATTCCGGATGATGAATCTATAGATTGTGCCTTTTCTAGATTCAATACTATTATTACCTCTCTCAAAGCACTTGATGAATCTTTTTCAAGTCTTAATCATGTTAGGAAATTCTTAAGGGCTCTCCCTACCAAGTGGCGTCCAAAGGTGACGGCAATAGAAGAATCCAAGGACTTGTCAACATTATCTCTTGACGAACTCATCAGCAATCTCAAAGTGTATGAGGTAGTACTTGAGAAGGACTAGGAGGTCTTAAAGAACAAGAAATAAAAATACAAATCTCTCGCTCTAAAAGCAAGACAAGTCTTAAGTGAAGATGATGCATCTTCCTCGGATAGCAATGATGAGGAATATGCAATGGCAGTAAGGGACTTCAAAAAGTTCTTTAAAAGAAGAGGCAAGTTCGTCCGACAACCCTATGACGACAAAAAGAACATCCGAAAGACAAAGGAAGATAAGAAGGAAAAGGAGGACCGAAGATGTTTCAAGTGTGGTGATCCAAATCACTTCACTAGTGATTGTCCTAAAAACTCCTTCGGTGATCAAAAAGCATTTGTTGTCGAGTGTTGGAGCGATAGTGGAGTATGACAAGATGAGTATGATAAAAAAGATATGTTTTATGGCCCAATTAAATGAGGTACAATCCGACACTCTTTACTATAGTAGTTCATCCTTAGATAACGAGTCAAGGCAAGATGAGTATGACAAATGATCGTAGTAATCTATGATATAAGTATAGAAAATTCCAAAACTACCCTTGAGGACAAAGGAAGAAAGAAAATTTCTCACAATTATATATAATAATATTATACGTATATTAACCGGGAAGTATGATTCCCGGGTCGTAATTCCCCAATGATTTATGAAATTGAAACCACGTTTGAATTGAGACAATGACTTGAATTGGTGCGAAGATGATTTGTTTTCTAAAATACTAAAAGTGAGCAAATTAAAGGACAATTAAAACTAACTTTAATAACGGGAAATTAAACTTTAACTTTTTTTTTAGATTTTTTGTTTTATATTTTAATTATACTAATAAAAGAAAATGAAAAATATTTTTGTATTTTTTATATGAAAATAAACAAAATAACTTCTCTTGGAAGGATCTTCAAACAAAAATTTTCAAACGGCTTCAACAATCGTAGACAATCCTCCCCGGCAGCGGCGCCAAAAACTTGATCACTTCTGACTACACTCTTTAATATATAGTAAATATATATAAAATATACTTATAAATATATAAAAAGAAGGGTAGGAATCAAAAGATCTCAGTTATAGTAATCCGGAAGTATGATTCCCGGGTCGTTATCCCCGATGAGGAAAGCAATTGAAAGTCGAGAGTCGTTTTGAGAATCGATGTTTGAATGGGATAAGATTGATATTGTTTTTCTAAAACTATAAGAAAAATAAGGCAAAAACTTAAAAATACTTAAGGAAAAACAAATTTTAGCTAAAAACGTAAAACGAAAACCCTAAATTGTGACTAAAAACCCTAAATTTCCAAAAATAAACTTAAAATGAATTTTTCACTTTTAATAGACTCTAATTAACTAAAAAGTAAGATTAAAGAAAACTAGAATAAAAACGAAGTTGATTTGAGTTTAAAAATACGAAAAACGTGAACGGGAATGAATTCCGTTCTTTAAAAAATGAAATTTTGCAATTTAAACCCTACAGAAGCAACAAATTTTTCCAAGGAACTATATGATATAAGAAAATTTTCTAAAAAATAATTATATTTTTTTGATTTTTTTATAATTTTTTATTAATTAAAAACGATTTTAAAGAAAATTAAATATAAAAAATACTAAACGTTTTATAAAAATTCTAAAAAAATTATGAAAAATAGCTTGAACAATAAGGAATCTAAGAAAAATAAGATTGGAAACACAGCTTATCGAATAAGCTGTGTAATAAGCAAAAAACTGCTTATTATACCTAAAGAGCTAAAATGCTGATAAGGAATAGATTTTGCAAAGGAAAACCGGATGAGCTATTATAGCACAATGGTTGGGAGTATGGGGGATAAAATGCTTGGTGAGGGTGGTAGAGGTCCCGGGTTCGAGCCTTGCTCACCCGGGGTTTCCCACTATCCCAAGTGTTTTTATTTTCGCCATTTTATTATAACTTTTTAGAAAACTTGAAAATAAGCACTTTTTACAAAGACATTTTTTTTTATAAAGCACGAATAAGCTCTAAAATAAGCTAAACAAGGCAGAATAAGCTTAAAAACTACTAAGTCTTAAAAAACTAACTGTTTGTATTTTTTAAAGAGAATAAGCAAATAAAAATGACAAATGAGCTAAAATAGACAATAAGTTATGTCTAAAAAGGACATAAGAACAAAAATAAGCACAAATGATAAACTAGATAGACAGAAAAGCTAAAAAGGCTAAAAAACACTTAAAATTCACACTAGAAAGCAAATAAGCTCAAATGAGCTTATGGCAAA
>BQNB010166975.1:0-14055 GCA_026074375.1 Tanacetum coccineum | reverse complement strand
TCTTACTTGATTAAAACATGAATTGAAGAAAGTATGGTAGGGTTTTGAGGCCCTAAGATCATCCCTAATAGCTGCTAAACGAACTAGGGTTCGTCCCTTTCTTTTACTCTAAAGTCACACACTTAAAACCTTAAAAACGGATTTGTATATATAGGAAAATCACTATGACGACGTCGCGTGTTAATCGTGACGCCGTCATGAATAGAATATTCTAGATAATGGGCTGGGTCATACAATCTGACGCCGTCTGGAGATCTTGTGACGCCGTCTTGAGATGGGTTGTGATGGCGTCACGTGTAATCTGTGACGCCGTCTCCAGCTTCTGAGTAGAAATTCTTGAGAGATGTTGGTGTAGGTTTGTAGTCTTGTCTGTTTCTTCTGCAAATGAGCCCAAGTCACATGTATTTCCTCCAAATGCCTTCCAAATGTTGAATACCTGAAAAGGGATGATTAAGTACCTATTTTGGGCATAAATGCACGATTTAGGGGGTTAAACGACCCTGAAAAAGTGTATAAAATGACACCTCATCAAATACCCCTACACTTGGGATTTGCTTATCCTCAAGTAAATGGGCTTTTCTACCTAGACAATAGCAATATGAGGGTCATTTTACCTACTCTTTAAAAGTATTTTACAACACAACCTTTGATTATGAGAAATGATATATGTTATTTTGCCAAAGGATAAGGATTAGGAATGCGGCTAAAAATGTGAAATACTTATCGAAAAAGTGTTTTAAGCGTAGTGGTAATAAAGCATATATGATGTGAAAGTCATACGGTGTGATTAATTAAAAATATAAATAAGTGATGTAAGGATGTGAATGAGTACCTAGAAATGCTTAAGCTAAGATAAAATGCATAGGAATTTCATTTTAAATACAAATAAATAATGAAATTATGTAGTATGAATCCTAAGTAATGTGAAGATGTTTGATTATGAAAAAGTTGCATAAAAAGAAGAAAAAAATTAATGGAAGACTATGCGCCTTATATTGTCACAAATAACAGTCCACCCTCCGACTCAAAAGGGCAGGAAATAAAACGCGTAGGACGCGAGAAGAAAGGAATCCAAGGAAGTTAGTAAACCATACATGAACTAAGGTTAGATTTGTTGGTATAATTTATAAAGGTCAGCAAGTATTTAAGTTAGTAAAGATACACTAAAATTCTACATTTCTAAATAAATTATAGTTAACTAGTGCAATGTGTTAATGAGGTGGTTAAGGTTGGGCATGGTGTCGGGGTGACCCATGATGGTTAATCAAACCCTTAGACATCCATCATATGTGTGTTACATGGACTAGAGCTTTTAGCTTGGTCGCGTGTAACCGTGTTTATTTATTTTTAGTTGCGTGATAGGAATTAGAAGCTGTGTTTTGAGCATTTAGGTGAGTTACATAGTCCTACTTTTTACATTGTTTTTAAACTTGGGATGGAAATAATGCAAGTGTTGAAATGAGTTTTAAATTTCTGTGATTATGTGTTAGTGTAAATGCATGGACTATTATGTTACTGATATGCGTTATGTGCTACATGTTATGTGATGTGATATTAATGTGTGGACTAAGTCATGGAAGGTTACTTGCGGGTATCCATGTCCTGTTTAGTGGAAGGTACTGTGGCTTAGTCAGGAGGGTTACATGCGGGTATCTATGGCCTGGGCTAGAGGGAAACCACAGGGACTTTGGTATGATCCAAGAGCGATTTAGGTCATCTGCTTGGTGTTTGAGGGATCGGATGAGTACGCCTACTCAGTGTTGGGTTTATCAGGATTAGATGGGTACGCCTACCCATATATGATTTGTATTGGTTATAATTGATGGATTGAATTACATGTTAGCTTGTAATGTTATGTTTAGCAAATAATGTGTCATGCAAAATGTATTGTTATTATAATCACAGAAATTAGATAACTCTATTTGTGGTAAATGGATTAGAAATATGTGTTTCTAAAAACCTTATGTTTTCTCACCAACCATTTGTGTTAGACGTAAAAGCATCATTTTTAGGTATTACAACAAGATGTAGGTTAAATTTAGGAAAAGTGGCTAATGGACCGTAGGCAGCTGCAAAGTTAGTTATCTAGATTTCTTTATTTGATTTTGATGATGATGTTATTTGTTTGCTTGTTAGGACCGTGTGAATGTTTGCATGTTCATGACGTTAACATGAACTGCCTTCATTTCAATGTCAGACGCCTTTTAGATTTTGTTGATGTGTTTGGGTATTTTCATGACACAGCGTGTCTATAACCTTGTATTTTTATGCATGTTTAAGTTCTCTATATATACACCCAAATGTGATTGTGATGATTCTCTTTCTCGTCGCGCCTCGCGTTTCTGCTTTGGCGGGGTGTGACATATATGAATTCCTAATAAAGAGATGAAGTATGATAAGTTATAATGTAGAAAACATAATTAAGTATAATGAAATGGTATGATATGATTAAGTACGAGATGTATAAGAATGATAAAGAATGAATGCAATCTCATTGGTGTATGAAAGAGATGTATGATAAGTAAAATGGATAGACAAGTATGCCTAAAGGTAAACCAAACGAATGATTAGAATCATGTAAATAAATGAAAGAGATGTATGTGATGAATAAAGTAAAGTAAATAAGTATATTATAAGAATAACCTATGTAAGGTTAAAAGTGAAAATTTAAGCGAACTAAATGATATTTTGGTCTAGAAAAATGAATAAGTTGTCAACTTGGGGTTGACAAGAGAATGATAATTGAAATGTGAAAACATATACATATATTTAGTACATGAGAATGACAATTATCAATTGGTTACTGTGTAATATAAAGAAAGATGATAAAGTGAGCTATTATTGCATAAGGCAATAAAAATAAAATTCAGAACTATATGATTAGAAATGTATGTAAATGACAAAAGGAGTAAAGAAAAATAAATTTAAACATAGCTTGGATCCAGTGTGAAATGTAATGGTATCCTTTGGGATAGCCTAATGTTAAGGATGAACGTGATGGTATCATCCGGCTTGGCCAACCTTGTTAAAGTTTAAAGTGAATGTTAATGGTACTACAAGGGTACGGTTAAAGTCCCTTTAAGGGAATGTGATAATGATAGGATCCAAGGCTAAAAGAGGTAAAATGTAACGTAGGGAAAAATGAAAGAATAAGGGTTGATAAATGTAAAATATGAAAATTGTTGAAATTAAAAGTGAGTAATAGTAGTTCTAGTGTTATGTTAGAAGTGTATAAGTAGGATGGTTTACAATTTCATTATTTAAATGAATTGGGACGCCTCCCTATTTAAATAAAGAAATTGTGAATCACCGAACCATAAGTTTATATTTCTTTATTGGCATTGATTGGGATGCTTCTCAATGTAAATAAAGAGTATGGATGAGTGGGCTTATGCATTCTCGGCAATAGCAGATAGAGAACTCACGAGTTAGAAGATGAAAGTTTAAGATTAGTTAGACATCGTATGAAATAAGATAGGTGAAATAAGAATTAGAATGCGACCTTTACTAGAGACTTTAGGAGAAAGTAAGTCTTAGATGTTAGGAGTATAGGTCGAAAGATATAAGTTTGAATTTATAAAGCCAAAGGTATTGAGTTTTCTCAAGTGACTTATAGTCCTTGATGTAGATTAACTAAAAAAAGAAGTAACGAAAGCAAAGCATTATAATGGAAATGATAAAAGAAAGTCACGATTCTACGGTAACATAAGAAATTATTTACTACTGTTGGACATATGATAATGGTCAAATAATACAAATTTCTTAAGTGACATGTAGTTCTTGATGAAAAATTAGAAAAGAAATGAATGTGAACATAATGATAAGGAGAAAGAATTACTAAAATGATAGAATCGGAAATGGTAAATGTCACATAATTGACGTTTGTCATTAGAAAAAGTGTAAGCGTGATAGAAATAAGTGAGAAGTAGAACGGACTAAGGGTAATATAGCAAACAATCCGTTCTACTTCTGGATAGACGAAAAAAAAAAAAAATAAGTAAAAATATATATATATAAAGCAAACTAACTACAAGAGAAACAAACTAACTAGATCTTTCTAGCCTGTTAAGGGTGGTAGCCAGTCTGGATAGATCCAAACTAACTACAAGAGAAACAATGACTATGAACAATATAAAATATGTAGAAACTAACTTATATTGCTAAGAAGAACAATGAATAAATCAGAACTTTGATTACTATTAATCTGCTAGCTTACAGATTACTAACTATCAATAATACGTGAAACTTATGCCATAGGGTTCCTTTTATACAACAAGGAAAACCCTAATGAGCTTACAAAACGCGTTAAGTGATCATGCATATCTATTCCTAATATATCTCATGCATATCACTTAAGCAGTACTAATCATTCTATACTAACAGTACTAATACAAAGCTAGCAGTACTAACTATAACTGACAGTACTAACAATGTCCTGGTAGTACTAACTATAACTATCAGCAGTACTAAGTGTAGAAGCTCTAAATCCCAACAATCCTCCCCTAAACTTGTGATTTACCAACAAATCTCAAGTTTCTTCTGATGTACTCTGTTGAAGATGCTTCCAAACACTTTACTTCCTTGATTTGTTTGCTATATTATAGATCTTTGTCAAAAGCTCATCTGCCATCTCTAACTGTTGATCCACTCTTAGCTTGTTACTTAGCATCAAAGTTGCAAGTCCTTTTGTTAGTGGATAATCCTTTTCAACCAGCATGAATATATCTTGTCCTTTCTCTGTAGATACATGATGAACTGCACACATATCATATAACCACCATTTCAAAGGATCATGCATATATTTCTAAAGTTCTAAAAGATTTTTTGCATTTGGTTCAAATAACATCTTCAGTTTAACCCACAATTCAATCTCTTTATCTTCAGTAAGTTCTGATGAGTTGTACTTTTCTTGAACTAAACTCTATAATTTGATCAGATCATCCATGTCAAAATTCTTAAGCATGTCTTCAAAAACCTGATACACCTCTGTGTGATTGCCTACTCTGATGATTTTTCCCAAAATTGCTAGTGGATTAGAGTGAGAAATCCCATCCAATTATTGGGTATTTGGTTTGAAGAGCTTCAACATTTATTCCTTCATCTGGAACTATGATTACCATTTGATTCAGCTGTTCTTGGGATAATTCATCTGTTTGCTCTTGAACTGACTCTAAAACTTTTTCAGTTCTTTGTCTTTTAGCAAGTTTTCCTTCAACATCTTGACCTGCTCTTTTTAGTCTTTAAACTTCTTCTTTAGAATCCATAGGCACAAATGAATGAATTTGATCCCATACCTTTTCAAATATTGGTCTTATATCATCATAGCTCATTCCTTTGAAATCTTTCATCTTGTAGCCTCCCTGATTCTTCAAGTATACCATCATATTCTTTCTTACTTCAGCTACAGATCTAGGTCTATTTTGAAGAGCATGATACCTTATAACAGAAGGATAGGGGTGGCAATTCAGGTCGGGTTCGGGTTGACAGGTTGGTGGGTCAGAAAACCCCAACCCGAACCTGACCCATTTAAATAATCGGGTCAGCTATGTCAACCCTAACCTGTTTACACATAACCCGAACCTGACCTATTTAACCCGTATATATACTTGGGTTGGCGGGTTAAATAGGTTACATGGGTTGAATAGGTTAAATGGGTTTCAGGTTGACCCATTTAACCCGTTTTATATAGACAAGTTGGCACATTACACGGGTTAAATAGGTTAAACGGGTTTACGGGTCAACCCGTTTAACCCATTTAACACATATAATAAAATATAAATAATTTTTAATTTTAGAAAAAAAATCTTAAACGGGTTGGCGGGTCGACCCGATTAATTTATTCCTAACCCAAACCTAACCTGTTTAATAAACGGGTCAGATGGATCGACCCAAACCCAACCCAAAATCCATTAGACTCAACCCGAACCTGTTAATTTTCGTGTCGGTTTCAGGTCGGGTTTTGTGTCGGGTCAGAAATTGCCACCCCTAAAGCAGGATCATCCCAATCAATGACATGGGCAATATCAACTTCAGATACAACTTCTTTCTTTCCAACTTTAACATATTCTTCTTGCAATTGTTTGGCAATTTCAACATCTCTTGCAATCCTTTTTCTTTCTTCATCATCAATATGTTCTTGTAATCTAATGGCTTCTTCATAACCAAGCCTTTCTTCTTGCACTTGCTTCTTGGACTTCTTTTGAACAGATTCATCTTCAATCACAATTGCCTTGCCTTTATCTTTCTTCTTCTTTGCACTCCTTCTTATATATACCAAACTTTCAGCAGCAGTACTAACCTCAGGAGTTGCACTAGCAGTTTTAAATGGTACACTAGCAGTATTAAGTGCAGTATCAACAGTAGTAACCTCTTATTCCCTTTTTCACCACTTTCTTGATCTTCCACAAGCTCAGTAGGTTCTTCCTCTTCTATCAATACCTCAGTATCATCACTAATCTTTTCCTGAATCTCTGTATCATGTGGATGAACTAAAGAAAAAATCGCATCCATGTCTAATTTTTTTTACTTCAATCCAACTCCTCCCCTATTTAGGAAGAATCCTCCTCTACACTTCATCTTCTGAAAAGAACTATCTAGGGTTCCTATCATAGCTTGCCTATCATGACTTGCTTCCTCCATACTTCTTCACTCTGTTGAACTAGCTTGGTAATAGCCCCCCCAACAAAGAACCATAAACCTTCTTGGTGTTCATCAATTCATTCTCTAAGCTCCCAACTTTATTAGTTAACTGAGTAACCAAATCCATCAATTCATTAAGTGACACACTACCCTCATAACATCCAAGTGAGTGAACACTTTAGAGAGGTGATTCATGGGGCATTAGAGCAGTCTCACTCTGCATATGTAGTTTTGGGATGGGCGGTGGTGAAGTAGAAGGAGTACATACTAGTGTATTGTAGAGGTGATAAGGATGGTGAAGATGTGATTCTTGATGGAGATGTTTCAGGTGCAGTGATCATGGAAGGAAATAAAGGAATGGTGTCACCAGAATAACATCTTGTAACTCGCTTCATGTTACTAAAAACTTTCTGTGTAAATACAGGATTGGGATAAGTTCTTGTGTGGGGTTGAAGAATTATCCTTTGCTTGTTTAAACAAATTTAGATAAATCTAGGATACATCAAAAACTTATGAGGGTGACCCAAATTCTTTACCATTGCATTAAAGATGAATTTAGAGAAGTTAAAAATTCTGTTGGTTGACAAGCAAATAATAGCAGTAGCTATATTGCTGCTAAACTGCTCCCAAGAAGTCTTTTTAGGACTCAAGCAGTGGAGGATTGTGTGAATGAAAAACCTCCATGGTGGTGAAAAATTACTCTTTTGAAATGTAAGCTTATTAGAATCAATTGTATACCCCATGAGAGCAAGTTGCTCAAATATCTCTGTGTTGGGTAAAGAAGTAATTCCACCATCGTCCTCCAGCTTCAGATATCTTCGTAAGGATGCTTCAGTGATGGTCTTGGCTTGTCCATCTATGCTAGCAGTTAATTTTACTTCTCCATGAACATTTGTGCTAGCAGTAGCTGTTGTTCAAAATTGTTTGATAAATGAAGCATATATTGTTGGATTCTCTGTGAGGGCATAGTGAATGTGACTAGCAGTTAGGAAATCAATGATCTGATGAAACTATGCACTTCCCTCTGGTTTCTCCAAGTATGCCACCATGTTGTGCTTGTCGCAAAACTCCAAAGTATCCATTTAATGAATAGAAAGTTGATCAAGGTTCTGGGATATGTTTGTGAGAGAAAGTATGGATATTTGGTAGAGTTAATTAAAATTTGAGAGAGTATTTAAGAGTTTAAAGTGTCACCGACTGAATAAGATTTGTACTTATCTTGAAGAAATCTTTTAAGTTTTTAGAAAGATCAAGAAATCTTCAATTAGTCAAACCCTATAGCCTATAGGCATGGCGGTAGGCGGAAATTTTAGCAACGGCTAGAAATTGGTAAGGAAATTTAGTTATGGGTCAAACAGTACTAACGGTCTTCTAACATTACTAAAATTAGCTTAGCAGTACTAACTTTAAGCCCTACAGTACTAAAGGATGGTTAGTAGTACTAAGCAATACCCAACAGTACTAAATAATGCCTAGCAGTACTAACTTGAAGAGACCAGTATTAACTTGAAATTCCTCCAAAGAACTTGTCCATCACCAATCTTACTTTCTCTCTTTCTGTTTTTATGCTCACACATTATCTCTCAATTCTTTTTGCTCACCAATTCACTCTTTCTGTTTTTCATACAACTCTCTTTCTGTTTTTGAGCTCACAATTTCTCTCTATTCTTTTTGCTCACCAAGTCACACAATTTTGTACAAATTCCATCAATTCCATTAGTTTCAAACTGTCCTCCCCACTTCCAAGTGTGTAACCTCTTGAGAGAGGTGGATCATTGGACTGTATAGTTTTTGGCAAACTATCAGCCATTAATGGATTTAATGATTCTTTACCAGTTGTTGTTTGCCCTGGAATAGCCAATGCTTCATTGCAATAACATGGTGCATTGATAACCATATAGTTTTGAGTAAACTATGAACTATCAACGGATTTGAAAAGTCTTTACCAGAAGTCGTTTGCTCTGGACTAGCCAGTTCTTGATGTCTGTTAGACATGGTGAACTGATGACCATTTGTTGTGTGGTGATTAAAACCAACACTTAAAGAACATCCATGCTTTTAGTAGTTTCCTTTTCTCATCTAAGGACAGTCCCAATCCATATGTACTCAGCAGTATTAGCTGACCCTTAGCATATGAATCTTTGAGTACCCACGTATTAACTACCTTCAGCAGTAGTAACTAAGCTCAGCAGTACAAACGAGTTATACCAACAGTATTAAATCTGTCTTCAATAAACATGCAACATATGAACCTCAAAAGTCATCATGTCATCCACAACCCATCCTCTAACTAAAAATTTATCTACAAACTTTATAACTCCAAACTATACCATCTTGCCTCCCCTGAACCAATGCAGTTATAGATTGATCATTCCAATGTTAACAATTAAGAAATTGAACATGCTAACATCAAAAGCTTTAGTTAAAAGATCTGCCACATTGTCATTAGTGTGAATCTTTAGCACCTGGATATGCTTCTTTTCATAAGCATCTATAATGAAGTAGTTCCTAATCTCAATATGCTTTGTTTTGGAGTGAAATACTGGATTCTTTAGAATGCATATTGTGCTCTCATTATCAATGTAGATCTTTGTGTTCATAAAATTGAACCCATAGTCTAACATTTGATTTTGAATCCAAAAAACTTACCCACAACAGTTGGCAGCAACAACATATTCTGCCTCTGTAGTAGAAGTAGCCACAATTGTGCTTCTTGCATTGCCATGAAATAAGTCTCCTGCCAAGAAATTGACAACCTCCTATTGTGGATTTCCTGTCAAGATTTGCTCCAGCATAGTCACTATCTAAGTAGGCTTCCAGGTTAAATGATGACACCTTTGGATACCAAAGGCCCAGTTTGGGTTTGCCCTTGAGGTACCTAAAGATTCTCTTTACAGCATTAAGATGGGAGGTCTTTGGAGTTATCTGAAACCTAGAACAAGCAATGACTGCAAACATAATATCAGGCCTAGAAGTAGTCAAGTACATTAAAGAGCCAATCATGGATCTATAAAGATGTACATCCACATCAGTAGCTTCTTCATCCTTGGTCAAAGGCTTTTGGGTCTCAATTGGAGTACTCGCAGTCTTTACATTAGCAAAATCAAACTTCTTCAGGATCTTGGCAACATACTTATCCTGACTTATGAAAATACCATCTTCTTTCTGTTTGACTTGTAATCCAAGAAAGAAGGTGAGTTCTCCCATAGAACTCATCTGAAATCTACTTTTCATCAATGCCTCAAATTCATCACACCAAGACCTCTTTGTAGAACAAAAAATAATATCATCCACATAAACCTGTACCAACATGATATCATTCTTGTCCTTTTTGATGAAGAGATTCTTGTCAATGGTTCCTCTTCTGTATCCACTCTTCAACAAGAAAGTAGATAAAGTAGCATACCAGGCTCTGGGAGCTTGGTGTAAACCATACAAAGCTTTTACAACCTTGTAGACCTTCTTAGGGAACTCAGGATCTACAAAACTTGGAGGTTGAGACACATATACCTCCTCATTAATTATGCCATACAAGAAGGCACTCTTCACATCCATCTGATAAACTATGAATCCCATATAAGAAGAAAAGGCCAAAAAGATCCTAATGGCTTCAATCCTAGCCACAGGAGCAAAAACCTCATCATAGTCTATCCCTTCCTCTTGCCTATGTCCTTGGGCAACCAACCTTGCCTTATTTCTAACCACAACACCTCTTTCATCCTACCAGCAGCAACAGAAACACCATCAGCAGAAAAACTATCTCTACCACCACCATCAGCAGCATCACCAGTAGGAATGATAGTATCATCCCCATATCCTGCAATCATCCCATAGACTTCAGAAGCACCTTTCTCCATATCTTCACTTTCGTGGTCTGACCAATTGAGCATTGAATCAACTGACACCAAAGCCTTTGGTTCTTCTGATTTATCCAGTTCTTTGATCTTAAATTGAGAATACCTTGTCTTTGAATCCACCTTCTTCCCTGTACATTCTCTTGCAAAATGTCCCAACTCTGAACATTGATAGCACCTGACCTTCTTTTTATCAAACCTGGCAGCATCTTTGTTATTAAACTTAAATTTTCTACCAGCCTTCTTTTCAAATCTATTGATTCGAACAGAAAGCATTGCCATCTGCCATTTGATGTCAAGTTCTTCCAAATCCAACTTGCCAATTTGGTCAAAGTCTTCATAAGTGATCTGTTGTTGTGGATCACTTTCAGCAACAAAAGAGTGAAGAACATTTTCAAGAACATTGCCTGAAGCATCAGCAGAGGAAGAAGTAGTGGTATAGCTAATAGTAGAAGGTTGACCTTTGGAGTCAGCAGTTGACCACTTGGAATTAGTGCTAGCAGCACTAATGAAAGCTGAGTGTGTAGGAGCAGCAGGAACTCTTGAATCATAGCTAGAACCTCCCTTCACATCAATCTCAAGTGTCCTAAGCTTGTTATACAAATCATCAAAGCTTAAGAAATCAAGACCACCCTTTGTTTTAAGGGTGATTGCTACCTGTGACCAAGAAGGTGGTAAAGCTCTAAGGAACTTCATGTTGCAGTCTTCATTATCTGGCCTTGCTTGCATTTGATTCAGTTGACTCAGCACCTTCTGAAACCTATCATATCCCTTGTGCAAACCTTCAGATTCAGATATCTTAAAGTCTGCAAACTCCTGCTTAAGCATTGACTTCCTCATCTTCTTTGACTCTTCATTCCCTCCAAATCTGGCTTTTACTGCCAACCAGATATCCTTAGCATCATCAAGATGATGAAAGTCAGCCATATGATCCTCTGGTAGAGACTGAAGTAGAATAGTTCTAGCTTTTATCTCTCGTTGTACAGCAATCTGTTCTTCCATAGTGACAGGAGGAAGAATCATTATGTTGCCTCTTGGATCTCTACCTGTTCGTTTCCTGCTGTTTCCTTGAAGAACAATGTTCCACAGATTGTGGTCAGTGTTCATGATCCAATATTCCATCTTCATTGCCCAATATTCATACTCTCTTTTTTAAATAAAGGAATTTGGCATTGAACTAGTCTTGAAACATTTGTTGAATTATATATGCTGTTTATAGAGGGCTTGAGGATTTTGTGAGGGTTGTGCAGAGGAGGAAGTTTGTGCCTGAAATACAGGTTCAGTTGTTGCCACAGAAAATACTGGTTCGGATGTTGTTGGTATGGTGAATGAAGAAACAGATGTGAGGGTCCAGTAAAACGGTGGTGTTTTGATATGGTGAAGTCATTGTACCGATATAGAACAATAACATTAAGTATTCTCAAACAAGACTCTCTCCAGGTCTCTGATACCACTTGATAAGGACTCAGCCCTAAGATAGATCTTATTAAGCCAGTGAATGATATAGAGTAACTAATGTAATCAAAGTAACTCTGTGAGAGTCTACAACACAATCTATTGTTCATCAAGCGGAAAATAAACAATAGTTTGCAAAAGAAAAATTACTAAAAAAATAATTTGACCCTCTAAGATCTTTCTATTAAATGTAGTGAAACTGTTTCTTGATTGATCAATCAGTACTTCAAACCTAAACACGTGGTTTCATTTATAGATATGAAACCCTAAACTAATTCTCCTAGAATTACGATTCCATGAGTCTATCTACTACTTCTCATGCCTATCCATAGTTTAAACGAACTAAACTTATCCTAGAGTAATTACTTTACTCTACCAGGACTAATATCATAAGCAGCAGGAACTACATACCCGCTAGTAGCAACTATTACACTATCAGTAGCAATTACTCTACCAGTAGGAACTACATACCTACCAGTAGGAACTAATAAATACAAATATATTCCTAACAAAGTAATACTTGATTTTCATCAGGCGACTTAAAGTCAGGAGACAACACAAGACATTCAGAGTCAGTGAAGAGAACCCTGTTCTTCTTGTCACACATTTGTGACACAAAAAAGAGATTAAATTTCTTTAGTTCTTTTACAAAGTACACATCCTCAAAATCTAACTTTCTAGTTATTATTTTACCTTTACCAGTTATTTGACCTTTACTACCTCCAAAATCAACAAGGCCACCATTATAGTTTTGATATTCAACAAGGTAGGCTTTATTCCGAGTCATGTGCCTGGAAAATCCACTATCAACAATTCCTTTGTTCTTTAAAGCTTTTTGTGGATCATCCTGCACATCAAATAAGAGAAATTAGTTTCTCTTAGGGACCCAAGCCATTGCTGACTTGGGTCTGCCTAGTGGATCTTTAGAATTGACATTTTTACTAGAGTTTGATCCACTATTGTATTTGGAGACTTTGTTCCAGTAATATCTTTTGGATCTCCAATTACAACATGCTGAGGCCTTAACAGTAGTTTCCCTATTGCCCCCAACAACACTAACTATTTTATTCCCAACAGTATTTACTTTATGATTTGCAAAATTTGCTTTTGGTGCTGTTGTTCTATTAGATGGCTTTCTAATAGGTGTATGAGACTTATAAAGGTTACTTCTTGGTCTGATTTTATTTACAATGGGTCTAGCAATATTAATTTTCCTAGCAGTACTAGTTGCTGCTGCTTGACTAGAAAGATTTTGTCTAGCAGTATTAACTGGAAATATGCCAGTTTTAGTTAGTACTGCTTTTGGAACAAACTTGTTTTGATAATTCAATCTTTGCACATTGTTCCACACTGGTTTAGTCTCCCCTTGACCAGTACCCTTACCCTTCTTTTTGTTCAATTCAACCTGTTTAGCCATTCTTTTCTCATGGAAGTCACAATCTCTAATAAGATGGCTAAAACTGCCACATACAAAACATGCCTTTTTAGTAAATCCATATCCCAAACCTAGCCTTTTGGACATTAAACCATTCTAGTCTCTCTTGTCAACTTTAGGACTTGGACTACATGTGTTTTGTTCTTTAACAGTTTCCCTAGGAGTTTTTACATGCTTAACAGTATTAACAAAACTAGGTTTTTCCTGTTCTTTTGAAGTTTTAATCACATACTCATCATCACTTTCTGACTCATACTCCTCAATGATAGGAGCATCAGACCAAACTTTAGGTTGACTAACAACTTTCGGTTCAACTACAACTGGTTCAGGCACAGATTCAAGTGTTTCTACACTAGAATTTGTTTCACAAGAGTTAAAATCACTGGTATTAGCAACAGATTCACTAGTTTTAGACTGTTTTGGACCATATGTAAAATTTGACTCATCTATTCCAAAATTAGATTTAGGAGACATGTAGTTTCCTGTCATTAAAGAGGGAACTGCATGCATTCCTTCAACTTTTACAAATCTATCATACATAAGACTATCTTCTACATCACTTGACCTACTGTCAAATACACTTTGAAAAACTTCATTTTCATAACTTAAAACACCTTCATGTATTTGATCTCCATACCCAAGCCCAGATTTGTCCTTAGCACTCATCTGACT
>BQNB010166974.1:2493-14055 GCA_026074375.1 Tanacetum coccineum | reverse complement strand
CAATCCCCACGAGGTATTTTTATCAATCAGGCCAAGTACACCTTAGAGATTCTTAAAAAACATGGTATGGAAAAAGGACAAAGCATTGGTACACCAATGGCTACGAAACCTAAATTAGATGCAGACTTGAGTGGTGAACCCGTAGACCAAACTGACTACCGTAGCAAAATTGGGTCACTCATGTATCTGACATCTAGTAGACCAGACATAGTGCAAGCTGTATGTTATTATGCAAGATATCAAGCAAGACCGACTGAAAAACACCTCAAAGAGGTTAAAAGGATCTTTCGATACTTAAGAGGTACCATTCACATGGGACTCTGGTATCCGAAGGGTTCTGGCTTTGAACTAACAGCTTTTTCAGATGCCGATCATGCCGGTTGCCTTGATACTCGCAAAAGCACTTCTGGAGGAATACAGTTCCTAGGTGATAAGTTAGTCAGCTGGATGTCAAAGAAGCAGGACTGTACTGCAATGTCATCAGCAGAGGCTGAATACGTGGCGTTATCTGCAAGTTGTGCTCAAGTAATGTGGATGCGGACACAGCTTCAAGATTATGGCTTCAACTACAACAAAATACCGTTGTATTGCGACTCTCAGTCAGCCATAGCAATATCATGCAACCCCGTGCAGCACTCCCGTACCAAGCACATCCATACTCGGTATCACTTCATAAAGGAACAGGTTGAAAACGGTATAATTGAATTATACTTTGTCAGAACTGAATACCAATTGGCTGACATGTTTACTAAAGCCCTTCCCGAAGAAAGGTTTCAGTATCTCGTCAGACGTATTGGTATGAGATGTTTGACTCCAGCAGAACTGGAGGTTCTGACAAAAGAATCTGCTTGATACCTCATCAAACATCAACATGTACATATTTTTGAAAAAAGAAAAATACAAAAATATAAAATTTCAAAAAGAAAATACAAAATCAAAAAATCAGAAAATGTTTCAAAAAATATTCTTCTCGACATGTCTCTTGGAATCGATAACATTTACGTACCTAGAAATGTTGATTAATATCGACACGGGCGTGTAAATGAAGTTCGAACAGGAGTTTCAAATGCTTTTAAAACATGTCATTTCTAATTTTTCTTAATGGCTTATGTACAAATATCAGTACGTAACCCGGACTTCAAATAAAGGAAAGCTTATCTATAAAGATAACTTATCCTAACAACGAGAAATTCAACTTTTAGAAATTCAACTTTACTCGGTCTTATGAGCTGTTTCTTACAAGACATTTAAAGTTTTTGATCTCAAGAACAAGGATATTTGTAACGCATAAGTGCGCTTACCCTTAGAGTTGGAAGATAAGTCCTTCTAAATGATGTTTTTTAAAATGTTGAACACAATTTTTTTCAAGAATATCACACAGACAATTCATAATCATTTTCAAATTGTGTGTTCAACTACTCCATCTATCATGGGGGAGATTTTTCAAAAAAACAACATTTAATGAGTATTGGATACATCATCCACGCCATGCTCTTATGATATCAACCATTCCCAAAAAGTCTCTTAATAACAACAAGACAATAAGACAATTCAATAGAATGATAGTTAAAAATGACAAGTGTTCAACCTCAATTTTATATTCATTTTACAACTTGGTATCATTGTTTTTGGTGTCAAACATATGTAAAATTGAGGGGGAGCAAGTTTATGTTCCATGTAATTCATGCTAAGAAAAAGTTTTCCCCATGGCCTTTTCAAGACAAATTTTAATCACACAGTATTTCAAAATCTAAGTGACTTAGAATTTAAAATAAGGGGAGAAATGTAATTAAAATGTGATCTAAAAGACTCAAAGTGCTATTCAGAAACGGTTTCATGGTTCGATCTCATACCCTACAACATCTTATTTCACGACGATTCTGAAGTCATAAGGTGGTAAGGTTAGGTATTTGTCCTATGATCCAACCAGAACCGGAGGGATCTACCCAAGGACACTCCATAGTTAGAAATAGCAGTCCTTAGGTATGATTGGAGATGAATGTGTATAAGGGAAGAATGCCGACTAAGATTGAGCTAACACTGGAACAATCACAACAAGGTGTTAGTAATGACGTCTTGGTAAGCATTGAAGGGGTTGAAGAATGAAAAAGAAATGTATGGATAAAGGGTGAAAAGAAAGAAGCCCTCCACACAACTTAGGCAGAAACCGGGTCAATACATATGCTGTCAGAATCACAATGTTGATTACTGACATTGAAGACGACATCATGGACCCAGTGATGCAATGCACAACCCTTCCCAGCCATTCGGGTTTCTCTCAAAAGAAACTTGTCTCATTTGTCACGGAGATACACATGACTTCTATTGACTTTCTCACTCCGAGTTAGTTGATATTGAATAGGTGGCAGTCTGCTCCAGCCTCCGATTACTAAAACCAAAATGCACTAATCGAGTCTAGAGCCAAGAGATCCAACAATAAATCTCATTAGGACACATTAATTCCAATGACAACAAACTTGTCGAACATCAATAAGTTCACAAGCTTTTAACAAGAGTCCTACGCATATCCAGTGAATATGCCAAGAACATTCAGGTGATACTCTTTAGTATTCACATGACGCAAGAAATCCTTCCAGTGTCTCATCACAAACAGCACTGCGGTAGGTGACTTTCGAGAATTCTATATGTACAAGCTAGTGGTTAACTGGATTTCGATAAATGTCCAGTAAATGAATGACGACATAATCATAAAAGATCAGTAACTATCTGATTCACTCTTACCGTGTTGTCTGCTTTGAGACGTTCCGGTAATGAGAACTAGCAAGCATGGCAAATCTAATACATCTGTGTTAGAAGACCCTATGCTTTGAGCTGGAAACCCTGTCAAGGAGATTCTTTGAATCTACCTGATCACAGGTACAGTATATTTAAAACTGTAAACTGTCCTACGGAACCGGAGGTTAACCTAACTCTTTGATCCATTTTGCCAATTGTGTAGCCTTCGGAAACAATTAAAGCCTTTTTAAAATCTATAATTACAACCACTGCATACATGGATGTCAAACAACGTGTAGTGTTTCAAATCAAAAGCTTATGTGCATCAAAACTAGACTTGTCATACACGATCACCACTAGTAATCGTCTAACTTTTTATGAGGGGTAGATAGGGTCCCGTTTGATTGATTGCTCAAATTAATATTATTCTCAGAGCCATTGACATTTGACATTGATATACCAAGGCATATTCAAATACGTGTTTACCACATCCACGTGTATGTGATTAAATATATAGAAAAATGTATGATGACGTATAGTATGGACCGGCCCGGCCCATTCATACTATTATGGGCTTGGTAGTTAACGATGGGCCTTCGGCCCACACATCGCTGTCACGGCCACTTGGACCTACGGGTCGCGGCTGCCAGCACATGGTTCGTGGCCGCGGTATCTTCACGAGCTATTGTTAGAAAGGGATAACCTAATTAAATAAGAGATATACTCTACTTATTTAAATAGGTTAGGATAATTCCGAATCCCTTATATATCGGACGTGTCTTGGGCCGAAAGATATGGAAACCCTAAGGGTTATTTAGCCTATAAAAGGAACGCAATTGTCATCAATACAGGTATCTTACGAAAAACCCTAATTACATTCGATTACTCCCCAAGGCTATATACTTACTCTCACGCCGGAGTCCAATCGTGGGATCCGCTCCCACGATAAGGTTAACGGTGTTTCATTCCTTGTGCAGGGTTCTTCAAAGTTCACTTGATACAAGAACAAGGTGCGACATACCCGAATAGTTGCCTATTCGGACTAAACAAGACCCGACCTAACTTCTGTATCAACAAGTTGGCGCCATCCGTGGGACCCAACACTAGGAATTACTCTCAGAAAAATGAGCGCAATGGCTAACACAACCCCCATTGTGACCACTGTCACGAAAGCTGCAACCAAAGAAAAGACGCCGAAGGAAGCGGATGCCGCACCCAGGGTTAACATCCTAGACTTCTGTGAGGAGCATTACGAGGATATCTTGCCGGTCATTATGGATAAGATTCGCCGTGACAAGCGAAAAGAAGTCCATACTAGGCTGGACTTTGGAGAAAGTTCCAAGAAAAGTCGAAGAATGAGAGAGGGCTCTCAAAACTCAAGTGCTGGGACCTTGCCCGCAAGGTACCGTAACCCGTCAGAAAGGCCCAAGATGCGGGATCGCTTGAGAAGCAACGATGGAAACGTGTTTGGCCGGCTAGGTCATCGAAGGCAGAGCGCATTCGAGCGACTTAGCGATACTTACTCGCCAAGCACAACTAAGTCCGGGCCGGACAGGGCAAACTCTAGGGATCATTCTCACAGTAGAGGTCGTCCTCACAGACGGGACTCTTCTCCTAGCAGAGATCGTCCTCGAAGCAGAGACCGCTCCCGCGGCATCGAAGAATCATATGGTAATACCTGCTCCTCCTACAGGACAGGGGCCAGACATAGATATCACTCTCGTGACAGGGACCGCTCCCGTAGCATGAAAAGAGGGAGGGAAAGTGAATCCCCGTTATCTCGCGTGTCGGAGAGCGGCACCAGCGATGGAGGACACTGGAAGTCAAAGTCAAAAAGGCGCAAGCCTACAGATGAAGAAGACTTAGCAGTACCCTGGTCATGTGAAGAGGTGGATCCATTCACACCTCGAATCCGCAATTTCAAAAGTTCGCGGAAAACACGAATGCCTAACAACGTGAAAACCTATGACGGAACAGGAGACCCAGAGGATCACGTGAAAATTTTCCAAGCCGCAGCACAGGTGGAACGTTGGGCAATGCCTACGTGGTGTCATATGTTCAATTCTACCCTAATAGGGACCGCGAGAGTATGGTTCGATGAGCTCCCTCCGGAAAGCATAGACGGATACAAGGATCTCAAAGCGGCCTTCTTAGCATATTTTATGCAGCAAAAGAAGTACGTCAAAGATCCAGTGGAAATCCACAATATCAAGCAGAGGGATGGAGAGACCATCGAGGATTTCATGGAGCGATTCAAGGTTGAAACTGGACGCATGAAGGGGGCCCCTGAGTGCATGCGAATCTCCAGATTCATGCATGGGGTTAACAACCCTGAATTGACAAAGCGCCTCAACGAACACGTTCCAAAGACCATGGAAGAAATGATGACAGCCACCACTGCCTTCATACGAGGAGAAACTGCCGCCGCTTCCAAAAAGAAAGGTCACACATCGTGGAAACCACAGGACCAGCCCAAGCGGCATGTTTCAGAGCGGAAATCTGACTTCCGAGGTCAGCCAAGGGAAGGACGGGGGTCTAACAGGTTTACCCCCTTACCAGAACACCCAAAGAAATCCTCGCGGCCGAAGCAGGAAAGTTCAAACCACCACCACCCATGGTAACCCCGGTAGAGAAGAGAAGCAGCAACAAGTTTTGCGACTTCCACAATGATAAAGGACACAACACGGACGAATGTATACAGTTAAAAAAGCAGATCGAAGAGTTGGTGCGAGCAGGCAAGCTCTCGCATTTAATTAAAGAAATCAAGCAAGGTAGAGATCAACCGAAGGTTGGGAAGAAAAAAAAATAAGGAAGAAGGAAGTCCCGGCCAAAGACAAGTCCATGGCAATCTATATGGTACAACCGTGGCATAGAATGACAAGGCAGAAAGTGACTCAAAGCTTTGCCCGTGTCAGCGAAATTACGTTCCCACCACTGGCTACCAGTAGGGGGCAGAAGGTCCGCTTGTTATAGAAGCGGAAATTGGCGGGCACATGATCCACCGCATGTATGTAGACGGGGGTTCCTCAATGGAAGTACTCTACGAGCACTGCTTCAACCGGCTCCGGCCGAAAATCAAGAGCCAAATGGTCCCGACAACGACATCGTTAACCGGTTTTAGTGGAGAAACTATATGGCCACTGGGACAACTTAGGCTCTTGGTAACAATAGGAGATGCAAAACATTCTACAAAAGCTTGTAATGAATTTTCATGATCGTGAGTCACAGTCAACCGTACAATGGTATCATTGGAAGACCTGGAATAAGAGAAATCCAAGCAGTACCATCCACAGCCCACGGAATGCTTAAGTTCCCGGTTGACGGAGGAATAGTCACTATTCGTAGCACTATCTTGATACCCACTGAGTGCGCCACTGTGACCACATCGTCTAAGGAGATCCTCAAAGAGGCTGAAGTCCGTCATGAAAATTTCAAAGTAGCTCTACATCCAAATTTCCCGGATCAGGAAGTGGCAATCGAAGGGACGCTATCAGCGAAAGGACGAACGGAACTATGCTCGCTCCTTAAGGAAAACTTGGATATATGATAAATGTTAAATTGTATATATTAAATGCCCAGGATTTCGCCAATAAAAGCCAAAAAATATGCCAAAAGATAGAAATATGTGTGCTTTTGTGTCTCAATGTGCAGGAAAGAATATTAAAGTCAAAAAGAGCAAAAACGACAAAAACCAACAAGAAACGGAAAAGACAAGTATAAGAGAGAGATTTGAGGAAAGTTATCAAAGCCGGATCAGCCCGACAACAAGAGAAGAAAGTCAATGAAGACCCAATTGAAGTCAAAGGATCAATAATGACAAGTTTTCAAAAGTTCAAGGGTTCATTTGGATGTTTTGAAAGTCCAAGGACCAAAGTTGTTAAAGTTAGAAAGTTTGTTTATTAAGAGGAAAAAGGAGATAGCAAGTACAAGGGCCAGAAGTGTAAACTTCCAAACTCATTTTAACACTACCATTGAAAAAGAAACACAAGGACTATTTGTGCAATATCTCCAAAGTTTCAAACACAAGCGCGGGCAACTTTTCCCCTAACCACCCTATAACCAATTTTCCCGCCAAAACCCAAAACAAACCCAATCGTCCCAAACCCTTCCCCGTTTCTTCCTACACTCACCCCACCTCGTATTTACAAGCTTCCACATCATTTTGCACACGTGGCAACCTCTAATTGGTCCGAACACATCATCCAAGAGATCTAACGGCTAAAAATCAAGTTTATGAAGATCAAGGGCTAGGAATGATGGAAGCTCTTATCCTCTCATCACTCTCATCTATAAATAGAAGCCTGTAATAGATAGTTAAGGGGTTTTTTAGATAATTAGTGAGTTAAATTTACTTTGTAATTTTCTCCTTTCAATTTACGTTTACTGTTCATTCTTCGAAATTAAAGCTTTTGAATCTTTCAAATCAATTGTACTTTGTTGATTCGTATCTTTGTATACTTCTTCAAAAGTAAATAAGTTAGTTGATTGGAGTTTATTTCAAGTTTTCAAGTAATAAGCTGTTTTTAGTTAATAAGCTTGTAATAAGCTCAATTTAGCTTATTTTGTTTCTTTTAGTTCAAAAATAGTTCAAATATTGTTAGAAGCTTTCTTAATACTGATTTTGTCTACTTTAGTTCAAAGATGTTCAATTGAGTTTAATTTTGGAAGCTTATGGAGTAATAAGCAATTTTCAGCTTATTGAGCTTATAGCTTAATGGTCTAGAGGCAAGGTGCCATTAGGACATTGAATTTAGAGCCACTCACTCAGAAAGAGTGGCTAGTGTCAGAGATTACAAATTCAGGTTTCATTTTCTATTTCTTCATTATAGCTTTTGAAGCTTATTCTAGTTGCTTATTGTGAATTTAGAAATGCTTATTCCTAATTGAAGTGTGTTTAGTTGATCATTAGTGTTATCTGTTTTTAATTTTCCATTACTATTTCTAGTTAAATAATCCTTTTAGTTAATCCTGTTCTAACTAGTGATAAGTAGCTAGCTGATAAACTAGCTTAATCTTCTTAATAAGCTTTAGTTTTTAGTGCTCAATTAGCTTAATTAGGTGAGTTCAAGTCTGAGTAGATATAAGGTTTTAGAATTTTTAGTTTTAAAATAGATTTTAAGTGAAATATTAGTTTGGACAGTATTGTTAACTAGTGTTTGGATTAAGGAGTTTTTGACTCTTAAAGTCAAATTTAGTTTGAAAATCTTCATAAGTCAGTTGTATTAAGTGATATTGTCAAGTTTTAAATAGGTTTTAAAAATTAGTTTGTAGATTTTCCAAGTTTAGAGCTTAAGAAGATCTTGCCAGCACCAGGGCAGTTTTAAGTTCAATTAGATTTAGTGTTAAGTGTTTCAAAAGCATTTTAGAGTTAAATTTGGGATAATGCAGGTTTAGTAACACTAAGTGAGTGAGTTTATGAGTTTTAAAGTAGAAGTTTAGCCTGCACTTAAGGTTTTTACCAAGTACATCAGCAACAGCAGTATTAACTTAGTTAATACTGTTGTTGCTCATCATTTTTCTAAGCCACTTTTTAGCATTTGAAACTAGGAGATAGAACTTAGCTTTAGGAACCTTAGTAGTACTCCATTAGCTTTTTAAAAATAATCTGTTAAGTTTCATTTTTAAGCTTTTAGTCTAGCCTTAATCTTCTTACAAAAGAGGTATACTAGCAGCTTAGATAACTAGCTTAATTCTTTTTGATTTCTTAATTCTAGTTGTTCATCTCAGAATCCTTTTATCTAGGTTTACTCAATATTCATATTAGAGCTTATTCTCAAAATTTCAATCTTTAGGATTTAGTTATGAGCTTTTTAGCTTATTAGGTATTGCTTATCAACAGTTTTAAGCTGAACCTTAGCTTTTCAATAGCAAATCTCTTGATAATCTAGTTTACTTATAGCTTATTTCTTTTTAGAAATACTTAGCACACAATATAAGCTTCTTATAACTTCTTTTGGTTTTCATTTTCATTGAGTAATAAGCTAGTAATAAGCAAAAGATTAAAAAAGCTAAAATTTCAAAGCAAATCCTTAGTTTCTATGACACAGAATTAAGAGCTAATTTTCTAGCTTATTCAGTGGATAAAAGTTCAATAAGCTTTTGTTAAAGTTTTAGTGGATAAGCTCAAGTCCAACTTTGTAGTTTTAAGTTTTTGCTAATTGTCATTTTTTAAATAAGCCAAAAATAAGCTAAATCGTAGGGTCTGTTTTGTACTTTTTCAATAGTCTAAGGTTGTCTGTTTTAACTGTAGTGTAAATTTTTGTTATTTACCCCGCCTACCCTTTACTTTCATTTGTTGCAATTTCTACCCTGTCTTTTTAGAATAATAAAATAGTTTTAATAATTTTCAAAATTAGTTTTAATAAAATTAGGTTTAAGATTTTAATTAGTAAAATTAGGGTTCAATTGGTTTATAAAATTTGGGCATTTTTATTCCTTTAGTTTTCTGCACATTTTAAGTAGTTAAAAACCATTTTTCTTTATTTTTCCAGTTAAATTTGTATTTTCTAGAAATTAAAATAGATTTTAAGTAATTTCTTTTTCTTAAAGAATTCATAGAAAATAGAAAAATAGTTGGAAAAATCTAATTCTTTTTGTGATAATTTTCTTTTTAATTCTAGTATTTTTGAAAAATAAAAATAGAATTTTAGTGTTAATTTTTAGAAAAAGTTTATTTTTAGTAATTCATTTTTCTTTAGAAATTCATATAAAATTCAAAAATAGTTAAAAAATTCTCATTCCTTTTCCTAAAATTTTCTTTTTAAATTTGTGATTTTTAGGTATAAAAATTGTTAAAAGTAGTGCCTTAGATTTTAAATTTCAGTTTTAGCTCACGTTTTTTAATTTTCGTGTATTAAAATTTCGTATTAGTTAATCGATTTTAATTCTTTAATAGTGTCTATAGTTTAATTGTTCTATTATATTCGTAGTGTAATTCTAAATTCAAAAATCCTTTATTCATTCTTGACTCGAATCCGAATTATTCCCGAATCTTAATTCACGACTTCGTTGGGATACGACCCGAGAAGAAATACTTTCCGGTTAAAAATATACGTATTGTGTTTTCTTAAGTGAGATTTTATCCTTTTATTTCTCTTGTTTGAGAAGTAATTTGAAAAGAATTGTCACGGGATTTATACTATACATATATAAATTTGACTAGTGCTTACAAACGCATACGAGGGGGGACATAGGTAACATTATGTAGGAGGGTAATTTCACATATAGATGGCCCTAATATACTATTGATCGAATCGCGGCCTAAAGTGTCAACACTGATTTGAGCGAGCGGGATTTACCAAGTACGCGTGGGTCGTGATACATTTATAATTACGTTGGCCATCGTATTTATATCTGCATCCTTTCTATAACAATTCGTTATTTCAGGTCATTTTACGACTTCATACATTCCTTTATTTATTTTTAGGGTTTTGCGCGTTTACTTTTAATTTTCATCTTTAAGTTAAATCGCATAAACTAAAAATCGTCATTCAACGTAAACGGACATCAAACAAATAAAAGCTTACGTCAAGCAAGTGTTATATAATAATTACGAAGATAATTTATAACTTTTCATATTTTATTTTTATCGGTCACGTAAAACGTTGACGTTTAGCAATAAATTACATTCATGCATACACGGAAGCACCAATACCCATCCATACTTCAACAAATACCCACTTTTATATCCAATACCCAAGAATCTAATCATTTTACACTTATATTTACCCTAGGCTAGTTCTACACCAAGCAAACACACAAATAAAACTTAATTCCCCACTAATGTCACTTCATTCTAGTTAATAACCAACATGTAAACCTTAAACTCCAACTTTCTATAAATTGTCTAATCCTTGGTGTCCTCCCCTCATTTTGGTCGTCCCCCCTTCCTAAGGAGGAGGAAAGGTCTTACACTTTTGTACCATTACCACTAAACCATCCTTTAATTTTTTGTTTTGCAAATGGTTTCGCCTAATACTTGGACTATAAATAGAAGGTCCTAGGTAAGTCTTAACACACATTTCTTTGCAAGTAAACTCTAAAAAATGCTCTCTTATTTCACTAGTAAACTTACAGCTTAAAAAGGAAGATTAAGTTTTTCATAGTTTTGATTTTAGCAAAGTTATAAGCATACAAGTGTTATTAGGGTTAATATATATAAGGTGTATCAAGGGTATTTGGAAGCTAGGGTTTTGTTTAATCAAGGGTTTAAAAAAAGGATTTCGAGTTGAAGAAACTAGGGTTTTGATTTAGTGTTTACATTTTCATTCATTCACATAAGGTCCATCATAATCCCTACACTTTCATTTAATTATTTCAATTATATACATTCATATTTATTATATTGTTACATCACCACTAATTATTTTATAAAGTTCATAAAATAAAATCAAGCATGAACACATTTGAATAAATACTTACACATGACAAAATGAGGTTTAAAATATGTTGGAATGCAAGAACATGCTTTATTTGATGTTATACAAGTGTTAATTAATTTATAAAACTAATTGATAAATTAATTGTTAAAAGTTTATTTATAAAGTTTATACATAAATAATTATGAGGATATTTTATTTGGACATAAATTAATGGACATAAATGTGAGGACATAAATTATACACAAGATGTGTTATTAGTTAAATTAGAGGACTTGTAATAATTTAATTATGTCAAAAGCTTATAAAACAAATTTTATAAAACATAAATCCAAACATTTTGTTTAATCTGTGAACCTACAAATTTTTATAAAATATTTACACCTGATAACTAAATAGTACATCTCTTAAGGATTCCGTGCATATAAGGAACTCAAAAAACGGAGCT
>BQNB010166972.1:10000-11548 GCA_026074375.1 Tanacetum coccineum | reverse complement strand
TTAGGGTTTAGGGTTTAGGGTTTAGGGTTTAGGGTTTAGGGTTTTAAGGTTTAGGGTTTTAGGGTTTAGGGTTTTAGTGTTTAGGGTTTAGTGTTTACGGTTTAGGGTTTAGGCTTTAGGGTTTTAGGGTTTGGGGTTTTAGGGTTTAGGGTTTAGGGTTTAGGGTTTAGGGGTTTGGGGTTTAGGGTTTAGGGTTTAGGGTTTAGGGTTTTGGGTTTAGGGTTTGGGGTCTAGGGTTTGGGGTCTAGGGTTTGGGGTCTAGGGTTTGGGGTCTAGGGTTTGGGGTCTAGGGTTTGGGGTCTAGGGTTTGGGGTCTAGGGTTTGGGGTCTAGGGTTTGGGGTTTAGGGTTTGGGGTTTAGGGTTTGGGGTTTAGGGTTTGGGGTTTGGGGTTTTGGGTTTGGGGTTTAGGGTTTGGGGTTTAGGGTTTGGGGTTTAGGGTTTGGGGTTTAGGGTTTGGGGTTTAGGGTTTGGGGTTTAGGGTTTGGGGTTTAGGGTTTAGGGTTTGGGGTTTAGGGTTTGGGGTTTAGGGTTTGGGGTTTAGGGTTTGGGGTTTGGAGTTTAGGGTTTTGTGTTTGGGGTTTCGGGTTTGGGGTTTTGGGTTTAGGATTTGGGGTTTAGGGTTTGGGGTTTAGGGTTTGGGGTTTAGGGTATGGGGTTTAGGGTTTGGGATTTAGGGTTTGGGTTTCAGGGATTGGGGTTTAGGGTTTGTGGTTTGGGGTTTAGGGTTTGGGGTTTGAAATTAGTTTTTACCCAATCTTTTTCCCGCCCATTTTAATCTTTTTTTAACTATGAGTTTTTGGGTTTAGGGTTAAGGGTTTAGGGTTTAGGGTTTAGGGTTTACTATAAAAATTAAGTTCTACATAAGTTTTCCTGCCAAATTTTTTTTAACTATGAAGGTTTAGGGTTTAGGTTTAGGGTTTACTATAAAAAATAAGTTTTACACATGTTTTTCTGCCAAAAATACTTTTTTAACTTTGAAGGTTTAGGGTATAGGGCTTTGAGTTTTAAGCGGTTAGGTTTAGGGGGGTTAGGGGTTTTAGGGTTTAGGGTTTAGGGTTTAGGGTTTAGGGTTTAGGGTTTAGGGTTTAGGGTTTAGGGTTTAGGGTTTAGGGTTTAGGTTTTTGGGTTTAGGGTTTAGGGTTTAGGGTTTAGGGTTTAGGGTTTAGGGTTTAGGGTTTAAGGTTTAAGGTTTAGGGTTTAGGGTTTAGTGTTTATGGTTTAGGGTTTAAGGTTTAGGGTTTAGTGTTTATGGTTTAGGGTTTAGGGTTTAGGGTTTAGGGTTTTAGGATTAGGGTTTAGGGTTTAGGGTTTACGGTTTAGGGTTTAGGGTTTAGGATTTACTATTTAGGGTTTAGGGTTTACTATAAAAATTAAGTTTTCATTAAGTTTTCCGGCCAAAAAAACTCTTTTTTTTAACTATAAAGGTTTAGGGTTTAGAGTTTAGGGTTTAGGGTTTAGGGTTTAGGGTTTAGGGTTTAGGGTTTAGAGTTTAGGGTTTAGGGTTTAGGGTTTATTGTTTAGGGTTTAGGGTTTAGGGTTTAGGGTTT